>JABFPD010000564.1:0-10991 GCA_022817545.1 Cremastobaeus sp. ZL-2020 | reverse complement strand
AGTTTCAAAGTTTCAGCCGAGCCGCGATTTTAAGCACGACACATGTTCAGTTTAGCGCTTCCATTCAGTTACAAATTCCGCGATACAAGTTGGTTGAAAATTTGAAGCTCGGACGTTGAGGTAAATAAATTAGTACAAGCACAAGCAGCAGCGCGTAGTTAATTGTTAAGAGTGTACACGTAAAATGAAAGGACCGAGGTCTTTTTGCCAAGTGCAGAGGTTTCGTTTCAGGCGCATTTGGTAAACCCGCAGGTCTAAAGCAAGCGCGAGCTCGTGCGACTTTTCGGCTTCCGAGCGACTACTGCGTAAACAGAGAAGAGAAAAGTCGGACGGGTTGATGTTGCATGATTCGCTAATATAAGCAAGAGTGAAAGCTCGTTTTGTCTGCCAGAAGCTCCATAGATTCCGAGCGTATGCGCGACTTTTAACAGAATCGTACCCATTATTTACGATTGCTTTCTGGTTAAGGGTTCTCCAATGGGTGGAAGGAGACTTTTATGAGCGGAGATCAAGAGCCTTGGGTTTTCCGAGGTGGCCTTACAGCAGATTTACAGGTAAAGTTTCTTACATTTCTTCGGTTGGTTTCATTTCGCTGTTAAGAAGTTGTTTAATCCTGAGTCGACGGTTTTCAGAGATTGATCCCGGTGGATAGCGGGAACGACTTATTTGTGTATAAAGCCCCAGAAGTGCCTAGTAGCAAAATCTACACTATTCGTCCATACATGCCAAGCGACGAAGATGCAGTTTACGCAGTTTGTAATCAACTGAATAATACCACGCACTCTGCGGTCGCCGATAGGTGAATTTTAATTAAAAAATTAATTTCAGGATACTCACTTGTATGATGAGGGAAAAGGGAACACGTGATAGGACATATGATCAAATTTGGTTTTATTTGCAAAAATGTATGACATATTTTATACATCTTGTTAAATAAGGCCTTCAGATATTATAAAATTTTCTTTGCATAGAAATAAATATTAACAATATTTATTTTCAACGATTGAACTTTACAATCTACTTTTCAGTAGAAACAAGTTTTTAATTTCCATCCAATTTTGCTGTTTAAAGGTAAAAAATATTATCTGTTATTTATTTATTTATTATTATTTATTAATACAGACTGTAAATATACATATATGTTTATATTTTTAATCAATTGAATTAACCAATATAATGAAATAACATAAGGTTTGGGCAAATTAATTATTAAATTATTATAACTTTTTAGTATTTTTCATTCAAAAATGTTAGACTAAAATAAATTTGAGTTCTACTTATAATTATCAACTCATGAATACATTATTTTCAAAGTTATACAAAATTTTCTCATTTTAAATACAAAGTTATTGAAAAATAATTAATTAAATCATTTCACCATTATTTGCGATATTATCTTTGGATATTTAATTTCAATTTCAAAAATGTACAAATGAAAATGATTTTTCCTTGATAATGTCAAGTAATTGAGTAATTAGTGTGCCAAACTCTGAATAAAATAATGTATAACATTGAACAATAATTGTTTATAATAGAACTTATGTTTAGATATATGTATTAAATTGAATTGCAATTAAATTTTTACGAAACATGAAAAATCTTATTATTCAATTTTTAGATTATATAAAAAAGAATATTTTTATCTTTAAACATCAAAATTGGATGAAATTTAAAAGTTTGGCTGCATTTTTTAAAATAAAAAATATATCAAAAACTTTAAGCGTTGAAAACTAAATACCTATTGTTAATATTTATTCCTATATGAAAATATAATTGTATAATGTCTGAAAGCTTCATTTGATACGTTTTTTTCAAAGTTATATAAATATTTGCAAATAAAACATAGAACCTATTTTTGAATGAATGAATAAATAAATAAATAAATAAAACCAAAATTTATCATATCTTCTATCACATATAGCCCTCACAACACGAGTGAGTATCCTTTAGCTTCAAAAGTTATCGACTTTATACCAATAAGAGCTCGTCCATACAGGATCGTTGGAGGTTTCCTTACGCTGAGTCCAGAACTGTGCATGGTTGTGGAAGATGAAACCAGTATTGTAGGCTATGCTTTGGCTGCCTTAAATATTAAAAATTTTTACCAGAAGATTTCTTTAGCATGGATCCCAGAATTGAAATCAAAATACCCTCTGGAAAATTTGGACAGCAGTTTGCCTGAAGTTGTTCAGGTGAGTTTTTGCAAATTTGGCCTTCTACTGAATATTTGATATTACTAATGGTCTCGTGACGTAACTATTGTCTTATCTTGCAGGATTCCGTCAAGTATTTCCACACATTCAGTGATGAAGTACCGGATCAATTGAACAGACAACACCCTTCACAGGTCATTTGCTCGGTCCTGGCATCAGTCGCAGACCTATCTGTCCCTAAGAGGTTAATCACGTGCATTCTCGCTGCATTACGAGCGAATGGTAATTATTCAGCGAATTCCTGTCGATCCTCTTGGACTTTTTATTCTAAATTGATGACCAGTTTAATTGCAAAATCTGCAGTACTATTAACGCTATCTCTGTCCAGGTTCATTTGGAGTGCATACAATGATACCGTCTAACGACAAGGAAACTCGCGAATTCTTCAGCAAATTGGGCTTTGGTGACTACAATCCTGGCCAAGAAGAGAACTCGAACGTCGTGACCATGTGCAGAAGCTTCTAACAGAGAATGACCCCTCCTATTGTACTTTTAAACAAAGTATACGTAGTCAATCCTATGTCCAAGGAGCGTTCGTCCACGCCAATTTGTAACAATAATGGCAGCAATGCTCATGTAGACGCAAATGCAAAATTGTAGGTCAACGAGGATTGAGCACGTTGAACTCGGTTGCCTTCGATCCAGAACCAAAATCATTCCATGAACGTAGCCCAGAAAGTACTTGGGTGGATATGTAAGTACACTGTAAATAAAGCCGTTGGTGCGAAATGTCAGAATTACGTGCAATACGCGCGATGTATGTTGACTGATCTGCAGGAAGTCGTGTTGTTTGACAGTCTAGCAAAGGTGTACATATTTAACGAAGTTAAAACGAATACGGTGAAAGTAACCTTGATAGGCATTTCAGTTTGGCCAATCAAACAGCACATGCGACATTTCAGTATTTTTCATCGTTTATTCCGGGACTGCGAGTCTCTAATTATATTCAGTGGAAGGCGGTGTTGAGCGCACATCAATTTTGAGTTACCTAATATTTGGATAGTCTACTTAAATATGTTAGTTCTGTCAAATTTGTACTAATTCTGTTAGTATCCTTATCTCTCCTGCGATTCTCAAACTTCAAACTACGTCGTCACGAGTAATGTAGACTTTCATGTCCAATAGAGTATAATCTATCATAATTTGTTCATCGTCGTTCACGGGGTTCTGCGCCAATTCTCAGATTCACACTACAATTTGAGAAACAAGAACGATCCCTTTTGCGTTTCGAGCATCTATGTTTAAAACACTAACCCAACGAGGATAATAAATTAAGCGGTCGAGACTTTGATTTTAAGCAGTGCATTTTCGAGGAAAAACAAGATGCAACAAATTTTAATTATATTTATTAAATATATATTATATTGAAATGTATATTTATTATGTATATATCGTTATTCTTCCTTCATAGCATTCTCGTTAAACTGACAACGTTGTAGTTCATAATTAAGCATAAATGAATATAACCATGCATAACCGTGATTTTGTTAAAGCTTTTCAATACTAATCGTACAATTGACAGCGCTGTAAATTTGCACATATGAACTGGATTGTCGAAAAAATTAGAACTTGCTGTATAACTCACTTATTAACGTTTTTGATAATCTTTTAAATGTTGACAGTCGATAGAGTGGTCTAAAGTTGACTGAGTTCGGAGTCAAAGTGAGTACTGATTGGAATTTCGAGTGATGGCTTTCCAATCGCTTGAAACGGATGGAAGTATTTTGATAACATTATTAAGAACAATGACTGAAGTTGATGAATGTAGTGTGTGTATTGCGTGCCGAATTAGAACGAAAATGAAATATTCTTCTTTATCATTTGCTTCACTATTTTACCATAAAACGTATAATGTGCAAATTATAATATATCAAAACTTTGAGTTATGCTAAGCTTCTAAGCAGAACATTTTAGACATATCAAGATATCATTTGATAGTAAGAAAAGCGATGTATAAATAGAACGATTCGCGATAACTGTTAGCTTTTTTGTTTGTTACATCACAAAATGTAAGAAGGTAAAGGAACATTCAAGAGATACTGACTATTTAGTAACGGAATAATGTAAACTGCAATTTTAAACGACTGTACCGTAATTTTGCTATATCATATTTTACTCCTTTTGAATGATGTGCGAGAAGATGGAACATTTTACAACATGCTTTTAAAAAT
Source organism: Cremastobaeus sp. ZL-2020 (assembly GCA_022817545.1). NCBI lineage: Eukaryota > Metazoa > Arthropoda > Insecta > Hymenoptera > Scelionidae > Cremastobaeus > Cremastobaeus sp. ZL-2020. The sequence continues at coordinate 6,607 of JABFPD010000564.1, read as the reverse complement.
TATTTGCTTATTTGGGAAATTTTCAGACAAAAATGTGATTCCAATATGAAATATTTGAGCTTCGTCCTCATGATTGGAAAAGTATTTCGTTTTATGAACTGAACATTCGACAATGAACTAATACAAGTACGGTAAATCCACCAAAGGTGTCTAAATGCATTGAAAGTGTAAGTTCGACATGTTTAACATACGAACAACTTTTTGATTGTCTTTTACGCGAGTCTAATCGTAAACTTGACGAACCGTTTAACTAATTGGGAATTTAACGAATGTACGACCGTTATATAAAATTTCTGATATATATTATGTTTCAAAAACATGTATTTGATTATTAACGCAAAACAAATAAAATAATTGCTGCGATGTAAACCCTGGGGGGAATTACAATTTGAATGGTAAGAACAAATAATACGAATGGGTAAATGAAGATATTTCCACCCCGATCACGTTGTGTGCGTAGCTGAAAAGACAGTCTAAAAGCATGGATCGGGCTGTTATTTGAAGCTGTTATTTGAGACCTTTTATGGCGCAAGTACTAAAGCAAAATTTATTGTGTGATATGACCATAACACTAGATGAGATGTCTAAATTTCCGACGTTGTAGCACTGTTACATGAGCATTGAGTAACCACAAGGTTTACTAGTTTGCACTCTCCTGTCTGCAGCGGAGCTGACATCACTCTTCATAACTGTCCGTCCCAGTGCGTGGAATTTGTTGTAAAATAGATCGGCCACTCGAATTAATTAATCCTCTGAATAGCAGTTAATTGCGCAACATTATTTCGCAATTTAATATTTCCATCTACAGATTCAATCAGCCAATCCGATCGCCGCGTTGCATTTTTTCCCTGCGCTGCGCCTCGCTACGAGAGATTATTTTTCAATCAGCTCGCGACCGAGTCCTTCAATTTTCCATTGCGAAACTCGGTAACGGGTGCTGGGTCTACCCGCGTCTAAAAGGATCCGAAACGCCGACGCTCCTTAAGAGCAGTTTATATCGCTGCACTCTATTTGACAAAAGACGCACAGACATGCAACTGGAATGTCGTGCCGAAGGATGGATGTTGCTATAATTCTATCTTTGCGTCAGCACGCGAGTGCCTCTTCAATAACATGAGAAATTGCGAGCGCGCTGCAACGCACGCGAAATAAAAAACGCTAATATTTTTCAAACCGAGCTGAAACGTTTCTCCGCCAAACGAAAATGTTGTCGATGGTTATAATGCCCCGCTTTGGGTCAGTGATATAGTTTTATTTATGTGCGACCGACGAAAACAAGAGCAGAATTCCTGCTCGAGAAACTGGACGCTCTCTGATGTTAATGGTGTCTAAATTAGGAACAATCAATCGAATTCGATCTCCTGGCTCAATGAAAATTTCACGCGGTATTGAAACAGGAGTCCCTGAAAATTGGCCAGTTGCACCTGAACGACAGAGAAAAAGCTCGCAAAACTATCTCGGAAAATCCTACCTCCTTCCTGCATAACTCGGCGCACTTTTTCTTGACTATGCTTGTAATTCGAATGACACTTTCGGCGGAACCGGCAAGTTTCACTTGACTAGTGAAATCGTGCCTGGTTCGGAGAAACATAAATTGGCACGAGGTGAGAATCGGTCGGCGCACATGTCTGGTCCTGAATTGACGGAGTCGGCAAAAGCTGCGAGCGTCAGACACTCATCGCTTCTCGTGCTCGCGGGACTGGGTCCGCTTTCGCGGTCACGTCTGCAACTGGTGGCTGAATCGCACGCGAGCCCGTTTGCGAGCTTTGAAATAACTATCCCTTTCCCCCCTCTTCGCCCCATGGACCGCCCTCCGCGAGCTTAGCGGCGCAGAGCGCGCGCTGCGTGACGCAGCGCGAGCGATAATCGCGCGTGTCGGCTCGTCGCGATTTATTTCATTACGAACTTTTGTTGTCAAGTAATTGTACGCAGACAATAGACTCGACGTGCGGACTGGCATTGGCTAGCTGAGCGAGCCGAGCACGCTCGCGCTTCGAAAATCGCGCGCGCCCAGCCGGCAGCGCAAAGTTCTTGCTTTTACGGCCCTCGCGATTCGTAAAAGGCTCCTTTATCGCAGCGGATTGCTCGACAAATCATGATAACTAATTGCGCTACGAAGGACCGAAACTGAGACCGCGGAATTACAGTTTTATGTCTGGCTTTAAACCGGAATTCGTAAAAAAGATATCAACTGCGGGATATATTTATAGAAATTAAAAAGCATACCAAGTACCTCATAAAACTCGAGTAAATATGCTATAAATACTTCACATTTGGTTCATAAGCGAACAAGTTCGATTCAAAAGTAACAAGCGAATAACAAATTGTCGTTAAACATTCATCCGGTTGGCGCGAACCCGTATGATTACTCAGTGGATATTTCATGCTGTAGCGTGCAGCGTAAAAGGCCTTTTAATTTTCCAACAATTTTCGACTGCACCGAGAGATCTTGTACGAGTTCCATAATTCAGCCAACTCGCGTTACTCCACCAGCAGACTGTTGCGTGTCAGCACAGCCAATTGTTGAAAAATAGATGCTCTTTGCTACTCATGACAACTAAAGATAATTGTAACGGTAGAATGGAATATCGTGCTTCCCTGGGTCGCAGCGCATCGATATTATACGGTCCTTCTAAATTAATCCAAATTGAATTACGGGCTTATGGCCGAAACTAAACGCAAGTGGAACGAAAACCTGGGTTTTTGTACAAAAGAATTTGCCGACTACATGTAACAGCTTCTTAAATTGCAACTCCAAATGCGCAGGTTGTAATTGAAATGGTTTTATTCAACGAGAAAGCGGTTAAGAATTTTCGGTTACACATAATAGAAAGTTTTGCTGATATGAGAAATGGACAATACTCGTGGCTCGGTGAAAAAGTAGTTACTACATGCTTAATTGTTTCTAGTAAAAACAACCTCGTACTTATATTGATTCGATGAGAGCAACAGCGGAATTCAGATACTAAATACAAGTGGTGGATACTTTACAAAAAAATGACGATTTATAGACTGTCGCGTCAAATGGCGTTGAGTTTAATCGGACATGTCGCAGTATTGGAAAAAATGTGGCGCATCTTCTTGCAGGCTATTCGTTCGGTTGCTCTGTTCCTTTGTTGTAAATCTCGAGTTAATTGTCAATAAAACGCGAGCGCCTAAAAATGGTCTTCATTGAAGACAGTCCGTTGCGTGCATGCCTGCTTTTGTTTAATTCGATCTGGTCCGGTGAATCGAGCAATTACAGGAACTCCATTTCGCGCTCAATGCCAACGAATTTCAATTGTTCTGTGGGTCCATATCTGAAACAAACAATATTTTATGTTCAATCCACCAATTTGAAATAAAAGTCCAATAGAATGGACGAAAAAGCAATTTCAAATATCAAACATCAGCATTTCTTGCTACTTCTCGACGCATTTGCCCAACTTTCCGGCGACAGGTATTAAGCTGTTGGAAAAGGCCAGTCATCTCGGTGCTTTCAAATGCGCTTTTTCAAGTCCAAACGACAGTTCTTGCTAATGTCGAGTAAAAACGATTTTACCCGGCGAGAGTTTGTGCGTAAACTGCACCGACTTTTTATCACCTGACCTGTATACACTTAGAGTTACCGTGTTAGTTAGTCGATAACCACGCGTTATTATAACTTTCCTATACACCTTAATCGAATCCCACTAACTACCTTCGGTCTTAGCAACAAACTTATTCGAACGGAGATGTAAATTTCTTGCCTTACTAATGTCATTAATTACCCAGCAAAATCGGACTTGTCATCCAAGAAATGTTTATATTAATAGATAAAGTGAAAATGATACACGGTCGATTTTAGACAGGAAAATATTATTAACTTTGGTTTTATCTGCAAATATTTCCGTGGCTCGAAGGAAAAACGGCTTAACTCCATGTCCCATAAAACGCGAGTTTGTGCAAATTTTACACTCTTTTGAACCTTTATTTTGATTTGCAGTAGTCTTTTTTTAATAAAGCTCTTTAATTTAAAAAATCGGTGTTCAGAATTAAAATGTTTATTGTGGAAGTGAATGGAAACGCTGAATATTAAACACGTTTTTTCAGAATATTAAAAAATGGAGTTCAGTTGGTTTTCCTTTTAGCCACAGATTAATATGACATTTTTCATATACTTTCTACAAACATTTTTCAATTTCTATCCAATTTGATGTTTAAAGGAAAAACATATCTGTGGCTAAAAGGAAAAACAACTTAACTCCATTTTTTAATATTTCGAGTAAAACGTGTTTAAAATTCAATGTTCCCATTTACTTCCATACTAAAAAATTTTATTGTGAACTCCTATTTTTTAAAATAATTGTTTTCATTAAAAAAGGACTATTGGAAAACAAAATATAGGTCCAAAAGAGTGCAAAATTACCACAAATTCAATTTTCATGAAACATGGAGTTAAGTTGTTTTTCCTATGAGCCACAGATATATAGTTAAAACGTTTGTCTGGGCCGAGTGCAGACGCAACAGGCGAACACGTCATGTTTAGTGAACTCAGCCTATGATTTTGCGACTATTATTTTCGAGGAAGATAATTCAATAACTGCAGAACTGCCTATTAAAATGCGAAAAATTACTGAGCAATTTTTCACGTCAACTTGGTGAAAAATGATTAAGGGCATTTGAAAGTTCAACTTTCGGAGAACAATTTCCCTTAATATGGTGACTTTGTTGTTATAAACAAAGTGGCAATGATTTTTTAAACAAAAATTATTTCGACTCCTATTGGTCGGTGTTCAATAATATTGCTTAGAAAAATAGGCAAAAATATGTACATTCCGAAAATCGAAAATAGAATTCCGACCGACCATTAGTTCGGGCTACGGGTTGAATTGTTTATAACGAAAAAGTGACAGATTTTTGTTAATACAAAAAAGGTGTTTTTTTTTGTAAAAATGACTTTTCCATTAATGTTCCATGATAGTTTCAGGTATTGGCTAGAGGGTCGAAGTGCTACTTTGGCAAAATGTTGCTCCGTTCATGTACAATAAACAACCAAATGCGGTCGTGCCGGGATAAACAAATGATAACAACCGAGCAACAAAATAATTAACGATGCCGCACGGCGACTTATTTTGTTCGCATTGACAAGGGCAATACTTTCCAATGAAAAAACTATTGAAAAAATGAAATTTGCAATAACTATTGCAAAAACAAAAAAGGCCTATTTTTAACGGTTTTTTTAACTTTTTGCAATAACTAATTATCCGATTAGAACAAAAAGCGGTTCCCTTTACGGCAAATTTAATTGCCTACAACTTTTGTATCGACACCTAATGCATAATTTTGCTTATTACGGCTTCCAGACGCGAAAAACCATTTTTTGGTACCTTTGGATGCTTATTATAAACAAATGAACATAAGTAGGAACGGCGCTACTTACGCATTTTACTATACTCGTCCCTGCCTACAATATCCATCCCTCAAAATCCTTTACGCAAAAAATTTTCTGAATACATGGGGCTGAATTTCTATTGATTGGTCTAAATACAGTACCAGACTTCATGCGTTGAATCTTTAATTTTATCTTCAATTAAAAGTGGAATTTGTAAGAATAGCATCATATCATAAGCCACGATTCCTTCTCGTAAGTTATGTCCCAAGCATGGTGGTAACCCTGGGGAACAAACATGAAAATATTTTAATTCGTTGAAGATGGAATTGAATTTGATTCCTTCAGAATTACCTTCCTCCGATAGAAAGTCCGGTAGAGACTCCGGTAGTTTAGAGACAGCTGCATTTTAATTTTCAATAATGTTGGTGGGATATTCTTTAAACATTCTATCTGCATCATAAAAATTTGATCTTTTAACCAAACAAAAGCGACACATGTATTCTGCTCGGCTGACATTATCAGTAAATCCCCCTAGTTGATGGCTACCTAAATTATCTCCTGCAATGAATACAAGAGAACCATTTACTACGTTTCAATTTACCTTGATAACTTCTGATTCAATTACTTTGAGGTCAGATACGATTTTTCCAAAAACTTTTTTGTAATCTAAATCCTTTTCCTTACACAGTGCTGCAATTTTGATGTTATTAGTATGATATCTAATATTTGCAGGTAAATTACCCAAAGCTAAATATATGCCTAAAATGTTATGTTTTTTTGCGCACTACCCAATGGATTTACAATTTCAAAACTATCTTGAAAAAGAATGAGTTTCAAAGCATCAGGATTATCTTTAAAGAAAACATTTTTTAAATTCTGTGCCATCGGTAAAATCTTCAAGAATTTCTTTATGATCATTGCTAAATGTGGTGGATAATTTTAAATCTTTTTCAATTGATTTTTCGTTGAACAGTAACTGTACAATTTTTCCTGTCGGTACGTAAGAAAAAATAGTATATTACGTCCAAGAGCGCCACCGCGCCCGAGGTCGATACGGCATTTTACGTGCCGGGCTAAATGTCGAAATGTGAAACTTACGGCACGATAACCGTGTTACGGCTCGAGTTGTACGTTAGTTCCACATTTCGCCGCTCAGCCAGGCACGTAATAGTATAATACATGCGAGGGCGCCTCCGGCGCCTGAACCTTGTAAGTTGTTTTTCACCACTAGGGATCGGGCAAAAGTGGAACTAT
>JABFPD010000563.1:0-10991 GCA_022817545.1 Cremastobaeus sp. ZL-2020 | reverse complement strand
GTCTATTTATTTACTATTAGGTTCTCAATTTAGATCTTTTAAATTTTATTAGAATATTTAATGGAATTATTTAATTTAAATCTATTATGTTTTCGTATCGTAAATTTTATTATTTTAATTCCAAGCTTTTAATTCTATTTTTATTTCTAAGTTTATTTTTGTTATAAATTTTTCTTTAATTTTGCTGTTTTTATACTTTATTTTTTGTTTCTCTTTTTCCTGTTTTTATTTTGATTTTCGTGTTTTTCCTTATTAGTTATCTTATTTTATGTTACTCATTATTCCCGATTTCTATCTTATTTTTTAATTAGTTTAAATTAATTTTGAGATGATACTTTATGCTGCTTACTGAATCATTTGATTAAAATTAAAAAGTTTTTATACTTAGGTGACACTAATTTAAATAATTAGGTTTTTCAGCTTCTCTCTGCCCTGTTTGGGTGATTGCATCTGTCAGAGGGATGATTTCCTCGCCCCTAACAATTGTTATGTGCCTTTCATCGTTCCATTTTTCGAAGTTTTGTCGACACTGACGACGGTGTAAGAGGCGATTGACGATTCCGCTGCAACAGGCTCCCAATAGTCTTGGAGAACAACCGTAGGCGGAATGGAGGGAAAAAAGGTTTAGGATAGTGGTTATGACTGTTTTGACAATCGAGAAGAGTATGATAGTCATAAGTACTCCGGCACTAATTATGCCGTAATTAATATAAGCGTTCCAGAAAGAGGTCCACTTGTCGTGAACAAGGCTCTCAATCTTATCGACATCTATCAAACTATGTAAATTCAGAGAGCTCATGTCAGTGTTATGGCCAGTAATTCGCCGTGCGATTACATTAAGAAGCGCGGGTCTGTTAGAGGGGAACATTACGTTTTCTTGGTATCTCTTTAGATCTTCGTCCGAATAAACACCACTGGTGGCGAGATCGCCGACTGATTGATATTTCCAATCATTACGATTGGCAGGTTGCAGTATGTGGGGTTCTCGAACCTCAGTTACCTTGGGTAAAAATTTATACCAGTGGCCCTCAATATTATGCATGGGGGCAAGAATGGGGTTGCAGTTGATTTCTATTCCATTAGCCTGCACAATTCTAGTCTGGGGCGTCAAGAATAAGGAAGTGTTGTCCCTGGAGATTGGTATTTCTTGATAGCAACGATCTACTGGGCGCAATTTGACAGAAACAGGGACGCATTTGATTACATATATAACTTCACCTATCACAGTAGCCATAAAACCTGGTTTTTTCATTAGATTATATGCAAAAACATCAGGCTTGTAGTAAGTCATACCCAGAGAGTTCCTCAGGACATCTTGTTCCAGTTTGCATTTTTGCAAGAGGAAATCCCGATACATAGACTCCATTTGGGAACGAATGTGTTTCTCTACGTAAACAAATTTTGAGTTTATATATGAAAAGATATCCATTTTTTGAGCAGGAATTGAGTCCCTGCTCTTGAAAAATTTTTCCTCAAGGATAAATAATTTGGGATGCTCGGTCTGTATTAGAACGTATCCGCACATCTCCTTTTGTTTTCCTTTTGTAAAAGAAAACAAAACGTCGCTTTTCATAACAGTGTACATAATTTCAGTACTAGTTTCTGTGGAAATTTCGCCTTTGATTCCAACTCCTTCATAAAGGACGTCGTACTGGTCAAAATCACATGATTGTTTGGGCATTTTTTCCCAGAAAACCTGACCTCCTTCGGCGTCGGAACATTCAGTTTCAGAAAAGTCGCAACTTAAACCTTGAGGTAGGTGTATCTTGTTGCTGTCTAGATTCGCGGTCGCGGTGTAATCTTGTAAAGTAACTTTTACGATTCCCTGTACGACCACATTAACATCATAGTCGCCGAATGGATCGGAGTACGTGGTTCCGCGGCAATTAGCTCCACTATCGACGGATCCCGCGAGTACGACCGGCCTACTTTCAGTTGCATTTCGGCGGAAACCGTCTAAGATACTACTGCCTATCGCGAGACGACCCGTCTCATGTAGTTTTTGGCATGATGATCGATCTAATTCTTTAATGTACTCCGCGATCCCTTTGCTAACGGCGCTTATATGCGAATGCATTCCACAATAGAAGACTTGACGATAAATTTCTACTTTACATTGGGTCACGTGAACTATTTGTACGTTCGAGACTTGTAATAATTGTAGATTTAGTTGACGCGTTTTAATATTCATGGGGGGCAACTCACATTCTCCTATGTCTTTAAGCGATAGAATGGTAACATTAGTGTTACCGCTCGCACAGTCATAACCTAAAAGGGAGATTGATGGGGAAATAAGGGAAATGAAAAATAGGGCGATAGCAATCATTTCTCCTGCAAAGAAACTAAATTAGTATTATAGCATTTAATTTTTACTTAACAACTAGTTTAATCCTAAAAATAGAATTTCAATATTAATTTAAGTATTAAATTGTATTTTTGAGGGTATTAATCTATCGGCTGATACTATTCGTGTTTTATTTTTAATGAGAATAGTGATTCTCTTTTGATCAATAATGTCGATAATTTTATAAGGGCCTAAATAATGGTTGCCAAATTTTCCCTGTTTGAAACCACTTTTAAGAAAGACGTGATCTCCAGTTTTAAATAATCGAGGATTAATTCTTTTATCATAGTAGATTTTTGATTTCTCCTTAGCGCTAATTAATTTTTCTCTGGCTTCTTCCTGTAGGTTATGGATTCGTGTAACTAGGTCAATTAAATAGTCATCGTATGTATCTAATTGTTCATTTTTCGATAGTGGCATGTGTGAGGGGAGTGTTGCGATTTTGCCAAAAACAAGTTCGTAAGGGGTTTTCGTAGTGCCTTCATGTACACTAGTATTATAGCTAAACATACATAGGTTTAACCACTGATCCCAATCGGCCTCGTGACCAATGTACTGTTTTAGATACTCTACTAGCACATGGTGTGACCTCTCTAACGAACCATTGCTTTGAGGGTGAAAGGCTGTTGTTTGGAACTGTCTAATTTTTAACATATGCGTGATCTGTTTCATAAGTTTGCTTATGAAATTCCTGCCTTGGTCTGTGAGGACTGCCTTAGGGCAACCGTAAGGACATATAAATTGTTTAAAAATGCCTTAGCAGTGGTTGCGGCACTTGCGTCTGGTATTGCTATGGCCACGCAGTATTTCGTAAGCAGACATTGTAAGGTTAAAATATATTTGTTATCGTTATCTGAAATAGGCAGTGGTCCCACTAAATCCATAGCGATTTTATCAAATGCGGAACCTGGAGTGTCGGTGATTGTCATTGGCTGTTTTACAGGGTGTCGAACTAATTTTTTCAATTTACAAGATAAGCAATTATTAATAAAGGTTTCTATGTCGGTCTTCATATTATCCCAAAAATAGTATTGACGTATTCGGTTATACGTTTTGGTAATACCTTTGTGACCACCTATGGGGGAATCGTGATATAATTATAGGATTTCGGGTATTTTAGTTTGCGGGGGAGTGAGTACGATGTTTGTGCAAATTGTGATTTTGCAATTTGAATTTCTAAAGGATTTTTCCAAAATTTCATATATAGTTTTCCACTTTACATCTCCCAAACGTTCAATCTTTGCTATTGAGAAAGAGTTTATCTTTATATTCTGTAATAATTTATTGAAACGTCGACATGAAATCCTGAGGTTGTCTAGAATTATTTCAGTATTTATATCATTTTCAGCATTTGTTATGCATAATCCTATATGATATTTAGTTCCCTTTTTGACATACATATAGTCACCAGGGATTATTTTGCCAAAACCAGATATGTTTTTCTTATCTAGGCATTCGTCACTTTGATTGTCTAGGCAAAAACCATCTGAATTTATAAAATAAACAATATTATCTTTTTGGAAATGGAGCGGATCTCGGGTTTCATTTATGTTTTTAGCTATTTGTATAATATGACTAATGTCATCGTCGTCCTTTTCGATTTCGTTTAATCCGTCTTTGGATTCATAAATAATTTCATCTTCATTTTCGCTGGGTGTATCTTCAGCTTCACTAAATATATTTTCTTCTTTATTTTCGCTGGGTATTTCTTCAGCTTCATTTAATATATTTTCTTTTTTATTTTCGCTGGATATTTCTTCAGCCTCATTTAATTTACCTTTAACTTTGTTTTCAATTAAATTTTCTTTATTATTATTTTTAAACATATTTTTGTTTTCTGAATCTTTTTCGTTCTCAAAATCAGAATTATAACTGGGTATGGATTCAGAACTGGAACTTAACCTATTTTGGGATTTTGAGTCCACTTTCCTTTTGAGGGAAGATTTGTGCTTTTTCGCTAAAGCATCTCGATACTGTTGACCGATCAGGGTTGGCTTGCTGGTTCGACTGGAGCGTCTTAAAGGTTCTAAAGTTAGAACAGGGTAATCAGCTTCGTCCAGTTTATCACGATCGACAGGATTACGAGATAAGGCGTCGGCATTAACGTTGCGTTTGCCGTCTTTGAATACGACGTCGAAGTCGTACTCTTCAAGTTTCAATCGCCATCTTGTTAGTCGAGAAGTTGGGTCCTTGGCGGTGCGCATCCAGCACAAGGGCTTGTGGTCGGTGACCACAGTAAACTTCCTCCCGTACAAATATGGCCTAAACTGGTGAACACAATATAAAACAGCAAGGGCTTCCTTCTCATATGTGCTATATTTACGTTCTGCCTCGTTAAGAGAACGAGAAATATAAGTAATGGGGCGATCTTTGCCAATGGCGCCTTGGCTCAGAACCCCTCCAATGGCATACCCGGAAGCGTCAGTAGTCACAATAAACGGTTTGTTAAAGTCAGGGTACTGCAAGACGGGTGCGGTACACAATTTTTCTTTGAGTGTGTCAAACGCTTTCTGCTGCTCATCCTGCCAATTGAATTCAATATCTTTTTGCAATAGCTTTGTTAGTGGCTTGGCAATCTCTGAAAATTTGTTTATAAAACTACGGTAATAACCAGTTAACCCCAAAAATTCTTGAATGTGCACGACCTTTCTAGGCCTAGGAAAGTTCGTGACAGCCCCCAACTTCGCAGGGTTCGGTCGCAGACCATCTTGGGAAATAATATGTCCTAAATACAGAACTTCTCTACGTAAAAAGGAACATTTCTCCGGTTGTAGTTTTAAATTTGCCTTTTCCAGTCTCTTTATCATACTCAAATATTTTGTTCTGTGTTCCGACATATTTTTGGCAAAGATTACAATGTCATCCATATAAACAAACATTTCTGCATCTTGCAAACCGGATAACACAATATCCATTAGTCTTTGGAACGTAGAAGGCGCATTCTTTAAACCAAAAGGCATTCGTTTAAATTCGTAATGACCATGGGGGGTTGAAAAAGCAGTCTTGTGAGAGTCCCTAGGATGCATCTCTATCTGGTGAAAACCAGAAGCTAGGTCAAACACACTGAAGTATTTTGCTCCTCCCAATTTGTCGAAGATGTCTTTGATGTTTGGGATTGGATACGAATCACCCACGGTTTTTTCGTTCAACTTCCTAAAATCTAATACGAGCCTCCAACGTTTGTTCCCTTTGGCGTCCGGTTTTTTAGGGACAATCCAAATAGGAGTATTATACGGGGACTTTGAATCCTTTATAATCTCATTATCGTATAATTCTTTGACTTGCCTATTCATTTCTTCTTTTAATAATGGTTGGTATCTGTATTGTCGGACATGTATGGGATTATTATCGGTTGTGTTTATTTCATGTTGTATTTCGTGAGTGTGACTCAACTTTTCGCCGGGTAAATGGAATAGATTTGTACTTTGTTGCACTAGATTTTTTACTTCCTGGCGTTCTTCGTAACTGAGGTGATCAGTCTCAATCAACTTCAGAATCTCCTCGGATCGTTTATCTGCTGCAACGGTTTTGCATTGTTTTAAAATTAGTCTCTTTTTCCTTCCTGGTATCCTTTTTTTAGTTTTGGGTGGACCTGGACCATCAGTATTTGTCGGTGAATTAGCTAGTGTTGGTTCATGTTCTGATTCCTCGTGGTCATAATCTTGTAACGTAAATTTGGGTAGGAAAACGATTGCATCCTCATTAGTGAGGTTATACAAAGGCAAATATGTATATCCATCATAATTTTGTACGTATGCATTTCCTAAAAATATTTTTTCGGCGAAATTATGTCGCGGGATATAACCCTGATGTAAGTTAGTTTCCTCTAATTCGATTTGAATAATTTTGCGGTCCCGTGATTTAATGTGCATAATTTGTTTGTTATCAAAAGGGTAGTTTTCGCCTTTAATACTTAAGCAGTGTCTTTCGTAATAAATTTTTGCCTGGTAATTTTCAAAGAATTCAGATCCCAATATTCCGTCTTGTTTCAATGTGAAATCATCTGGTACTACATGAAAAATTGTTTCATAGCCGAATACGTTTATTCTTACTTTTCCCAAAGTGTATACGTTAACGGGAGAAATACCGCTAAGAGTTAAAATTTCGGTCTTGTCTATAAAGGTACCTGTTTTTAAACGACCCTTTTTAATGATATTAGTAGTGGCACCGGTGTCTAAGAGTATAGTTATTTCGTCTGGTGTAATGAATGTTATGCAGGGAGAATTTAATTGATATATCATCTTAACGGTTCGCATACTTGAAATTGAATTCTGGGATGAAATTTGATTATTTAGAAATTCTTTAAAAATTATTAAAGATTATTTAAAGATTATTATTAAAGATTATTTAAAAATTTGTTACAGATTTGGCAAGTAGGAGCTTGGTTTGGACAATATTTTGCTGAATGATCAGGTTTGTCGCAAAGCTGGCAAGTTGTATTCGTCGGTTCTTTCTTACTCATCAAAGGGCAATTTTTGGGTTTATGGCCTGCTTCATCGCAAATAATACAAGTGGTCAAATGAGTATTTTTCAAACTATGGACCAAATCAGTTTGATTAATTTCCTCCTCAATTTCCTGGGCCCTTTGGCCCGCTGCTTCTAATGAGGCAGTGACTACATTCTTTACCTCGCGGGATATATCTTTGCGTAATCCCGTGATGAAAAAATTCTTTACCTCGCCGTCTATTTCGGCGCGTATTGCTTCAACGGCGGCAGCGTCATTTATTCCGGCCTTTTTCAGTTCTAAAATGGCCTTACCTGTTTTTTGGACTCTATAATAATATTTGCGTACACTTTCGTTTGGCTGTTGGCAGATTGTACCCAGTTTTCCCCATAATGTTCCTAGGGATTCCTTGGGCCTGAACACCTTTTATAGAGCATCTAAGACAGCTTGAATGGTATTAGGTGCCGTTTGAGTATAGATTTCTAACGGTTCTCCACCTAATTTAGAACGCAGAGATTTGACAAGTGCAGCTTCCGCATTCTCGGGTAACATGGCGTTGGCATCTCTACAGCCGGACGCAAATTGTTCGAATGAGCAGCCGTCTATTCCGCCAGTAAATTTGGGGATGACCAAAGCAGCTTCGGTGAGTGTTACCTCAAAGTGCGCGGCTTGTGCCAATTCGGCCGGGATTTGAGCAACTGGTAGCTCGGGAATTAGTAAATCAGGAGCAGTCTGTCCTGCTTTTTCGGTATTATCATCGGGTTTGGTAATGGTCGCGTTGTCTTGAATTCCAGTCGATGCGTCTTCAAAATGTGACGCGTCTTCTGGGCTTGACAAGTTTTCGGGATCTAACGTGTCCTCTGAGCTTCTTGCGCCTTTTGCGGTCTCGGTTTTATCTTTGCTATTGTCAGCAAAAAGCCTTTTAGCTGTTTTCGTAGTTTTATTGGTAGGAGTCCCTTTATACAGGACCTCGTCAGGGTTAAGGTTACCTTTTTTAATTGCGCTTTTCGTGATTCGTTTGTTATCGCTCATGAAGAGAGTTTGAGAATAATAATTGATTAGCCTACTTTTGACAATGGCGTAGTTATATTCAATTCTTTTCATTAAATGCTATTACTGTGTTAAATATTTACCGTAGTTATATTAAATTTTAATATTAATATTTATTCATTATTTTACGTGATTATTATCCGCTACCCTCTTTTTATTTATTTATTTTTATTTTACTATGCTATTTTCTTAGAATCAATTTTTTAATTATTTAAATAATATTAAAACAATATAGTTACTAGGTTATTATAATTTATATTCTTAGATTTCCGTTTTGGAAGTAATTAGAGCATTAATATTACTGAAACGTATTATTATGATTGCTTTTCAATATTACTGTCATTATTTTATTGATTAAGGATGATATCATTATTCCTTATTTAGGAAAGGTATAATATTATTTATTTTTACTACTAGTAGTATTGCTATATTTCCAATAATATGATATGGTTATGATTATTATTGTTATTCCGCAATTTTCTTGTTGTATTTGTTGTTATCAAGAAAGTGTTATTATTAACCTATCATTATACAACTTTTGCTTTTATTATTTTATTTAGAAATATATCATTATCAGTAGTAATATCATTGTTCCCTTATTCTATTGAGGGTAATATTGTCTTCATTAATTTATAAAACGATACCATTACTATTTTTTAGCGAAAATTTTATCTTTAGAAATAGCATTTATCATCGCTCTATTATCAATTAGAAATGAATAATTTGTTATATAGTGCTTTTTAATTTCCCTTGTTTTCAAAACTGCAAATAATTCTTATTATTATAATTATTATTATATTATTATTATATTATTAAAAATAATTGCATTGTTATTAAGTTGGCTCAGTATTTTTATTTATTATGTATTATTATTATAATTGCTTTTTATTATTACGATATTATTACGTTATTATTATTATTAAATTATTTAGTTATTTACATTAAGTTATTATTATTATTTAATAATCAGATTTCAATTATTGCGTATTTTCGTCTTCTACATATACATACTCGAGTGGTTCAAATATGTTAGCGATACAAGTTGGGTCATAAAAAATCTTAAAAAAGCATGTAAAACATTCGAATATTGGTTTAATCTCGAAGATTTCCCTGTGACACTGAGCGCAATTCAAATTATACACTAAGGCATCGTGGTATATAGCGTGATAAGCCAATATCGTTTTTCCGGTAGAGGGACAATAGTCGCAAATGAATTCTCCACTGTATTTAGGCGAGGTTTTCACGCATTCTTCTGTGGTTATCCTAACGCACCATAAATTATACATAGGGTATCTTTCGCTTATTGTCTCAAAATCGAAAAATCATTATTGATCAAAAGGAATCTTTGTTTTTTGTAAATTTGAAGAGCAAGTTCCTCCCTTTTTTATGATTTAACATATATCTCCTTTATATTCAACATATAGGTATTCGAGCGGTTCATATTCAATTTCAATGTAACTTGGTCTATATAAAAACTTGAAAAAACATGAAGCACATTGTGTCATTGGCTGAATGTCAAAAATTTTTCTTTTACAAACTGAGCAATCTAAATTGTTAACCAAAGCTGTGTGATATACAGCGTGATATGCAAGAATTACTTCCCCTAATCCTCTGCAGCGATTACAAATAAATTCCTGATCAGATCTGTATGAACTAACTACGCTTTCTTCCGTAGTTAATCTAACACACCAAAGATCTGTATGTTGAATAGTTGTATTCATTTCAATGTCTCATATAATGTATAAAGAATCTAACTTAGTATAATCGGTTTTCCATTAATTTATAACTTCAGTAATGTAGATTTCTGTGGACTCACAGCAATAGTCTGATCATGGCATATAAATTATCAACTCGAATTTCATTAAATATAATTTATTTGTACTTAAATGAATTTTATGACTCTTCTTGTTTTTGTTTTACTCGAAATTTCAATGTTTTATATATATAAAAAAAAAATTTATTATTTATAAGTTATTCGTTCAAACTCAATTTATTACGCATGTTTATTAATGGTTATAAATTAACGAGATGCTCATATATAGTTTCTTTAGATAAAAACACCGATTAAAATATAGAAGTTTATTTAATTTTATTGCTCAGATTATTGTTAAAAGGAAAATTTTTGTTTTCATTATATGTTTTGTTATGATTTCGTGTTACTGATTTATAACGGGGTAATCGTTAATGAAGATCGGGTAAACGGTTAGATAATGGGGAAAAATCGAATTCATATTGCATAATAAGAGTGTTACTTTGAGAGCAAAACAATGTGCATCCTACCGGCTGCGTCAAAATTTAACCCTCTGTTACGTCGTGGCCAACGTAATATTTAAGGGTTAAGAAAGATAAAGGGGTGGATGCATGTTGTGCTATCAATGGAGAACAAGAGACAGGTGTTTGATTTGCTGAGCTTACGGTTACGGTGTAAGTTTGGTCGCCGACTTGTCTGGTCCTTTCCGCCTGTTTTATGAAGGTCGCTTGATGACGGTCCTGTCGTTGAAGGGAAAAGGCGACACCCGCGAAAACAATTAATTGATCACACAGGTCGTTCGTTTGTAATGTTTTTATTCACTTAAACACTGTCAGAATAACATTGGTCGTTAATTTCTCACTTTATGATAGATCGGTACTTCGGTGCTTATTTTCTCGGGCTGCGAATTTTACGTGTAGTTTACAAATTAAGACTCGGGACTGACTGAAGACTGAACTTTTTGGCAAACGGGGACCCATATTTATATCTAATGGATTCCCCCAAAAAATGTTTACAAGGTTCCATTCTAAAGATGTTAGAATCTTCTGGAAGTTTCGTAAGGAAAATAGCTGATTTCCATGAATTCATTCGCTCAATGTTGTTTGTCACAATTCTATATTATGAGGAAACCCTCCAGAGAATTATAACGAGTTTTTGTACGAGCCGTAAACAATCAAAATATCTATTATATGAAAGAAATTATACTTGGTTTTTATATTTCGGATTTATTTTAGTTGTTCACGGAATAAATTTTAATAAGAATGATTTTCATTGTTTACGTTCGTTTTGCATAATTAGTTATACGTGTCCATTCTTTTTAACTATAATTAAGTAGGTTAACCTTGATTGAATAGTTCACTGTTTAATTAAAAGATTCGTAGGTGTAATTTTGATTTACTATT
>JABFPD010000562.1:0-10992 GCA_022817545.1 Cremastobaeus sp. ZL-2020 | reverse complement strand
ATACCTTTTAGTAAATAAGTTTATTGCAGTTATAATTCACTCCCAGAACTCCAATCCTTTAAAATCTAAACGTTTCGCGTAAACACGCCCCCGGCTTGCAATTGGTCACCTTTGACCAATACACTTTAAGATTTGACTTTTGGGTTTGGACTTAGAGGCCTCCGCCAGTACATATAAGTCCCGTAGTTAGAATAAGTGCAGTTCAGTCATCATCTCGATGAAGTCGGTACCGGCAGTCTGAGTTGTATGTCAGTTCTCAGCTTTTAAGTTCGGTCCTTAGTTTATAATCGTGTACTTATTTGATGTTCGGCTTTATTAATAAATACGGTTTTATATTAGTCGGTGACTTTATGTGTTTTTGCCTGAATTCCTCCTACAGAATTCAGAAGTGGGATTCGAAATAAAACACGTTCGTGTAATCCGTACGCCCGCAACAGCGATTCCATCATCACAATTACTCGGGTATTTGTGTTCATCATCATCCGGAATGGCAGAAAACTTTAACCCAGAGACCTTAACGGTTGATCAGCTAAAAGTGCAGTTGAGGGAGAAAAAATTAACTGTCTCAGGTACAAAAGCAGACCTAATCAAACGCCTAGAAGAACATGATCCTGACATTTGGACGAAGTTCGAGGACCTCCTATCCGATGATGGCGCCAACGATAAGCTTGCCGAGCAACTTGCACACGTTCAGAGAGAACTTGACCTAGTTCAGAGAGAACGAGATCTTCCTAGTTCAAAGAGAACTAGCGCTTTTCCGCCGAGAAGAACGTGTTAATGAAACTGTCGGTGGCACCGCAGAATCTCCCCGAAGAAATGATAGGACCCCAAATATTAGCGCTCTCGCTGGACTTTTGAGTGAATTTGACGGAAGTGATAGTTCGTTTTCGAGATGGATTGAACAGGTCGATTCACTTCGAGAAGTGTACAGCTTGGATGACAGTACAACCAGAATACTCATGGGTCAGAAAATGAAGAGCAAGGCGATCGACTGGCTGCACTCTAAGCCAGAGCATTTGCGACTACCTTATAACGAATTAAGGCAACGCATGGAATCTATGTTTCATCATCGGCCCTCCGCACTAACTAGACGTCGAGAATTCGAAAAAAGGGTTTGGCGAGCCAATGAGACTTTCAACGATTACTATCACGACAAAGTGATACTAGGTAACCGCGTCCCAATACCAGCCGAAGAAGTTATTGACTACGTAATCGAAGGCATTCCAGAACTCCAATTACGTCGCTTAGCCAATATGAGTCGTTTCCGAGACGAATCTGAGCTGCTGAGAGCTTTCGAGAACATCACCCTACAACCCCAGTCAGCGCAACGAGTGGCAAAACCGCCAACACCAAATACACTTAGGGAAACAACATCCTCGGCACCACCCAAACCAATAGTGAAATGTTTCAACTGTAACACGAACGGTCATTACGCTTCCGCTTGCACGAAGCCATTGCGACCGAAAGGAAGCTGCTTCGAGTGTGGAAACATAGATCATCAGGTACACAGTTGTCCACGCAAAAAGTCAGCCACCTTCACAGCGAACCGCGTGAATGCTGTTTATCCAGCCGAGCCCGAAACGCCACCGATATGCCTCATCGACCCATACACGACGCCACTGCAATATTCAGCTTCAGATGACACAGGTAGAAACTACGAATATAACATACAAGTAATCGTAGATTCAGGGTCGCCGATTAGCCTTATAAAACGCGGTTGTTTACCCCGAAATGTTAAGTTGGAAAAATACGATGGTAACCATACTTTTAAAGGGATCAATGATTCGGTTTTGGAAATACTCGGGATTTTTAATGCACGATTTATAATTAATGACATTAACGTAACCCTCAGCTTTTATGTTGTCCCAGACAAAGCCATTATTTTTCCAGCCCTTTTGGGAAGGGATTTTACGTCATACCCGTCGGTCAAAGTTGTATTCAATGACGGCATTGTTATTGAGAAAAAGGATTCAAATATGTCGGAAGAGGTAAACGCGGCTGTTAGTGAGATTATGAATATCAACTATGTGGATTCTTCGAGTAACACTAAAAGTATTATCGATATAAACCCCGATATACCCTCTGCGGTTGCTCGACAGATTGAAAGTATGTACAAAACGTTATATTTGTCCGTTTCGGGTGCCGCGAAATCGGAAAAATCGTGGGAAATGACAATAAGGTTAAAAAGCGATCAGCCAATATGTTCGTCTCCGCGTCGTTTGGCGTACGCAGACAGAATAAAATTACGCGCAATACTTGATGACCTCTTAGCCGAAGGCATAATTAGACCTAGCAACTCACCATACGCTAGTCCTATTGTTTTGGTGAGAAAGAAAACCGGTGATATAAGAATGTGCGTAGATTATCGGGAGCTAAATAAGGTCACAATTAGAGACAACTACCCCACCCCGTTAATAGAGGACCATCTTGATAGGCTCAGAGGAAAGAAATATTTTACAAGTCTTGATCTACGTAATGGGTTTTTCCACATTAAAATGGCAGAAGCGTCGGTGAAATACACCTCATTTGTTACGCCCTTCGGTCAATTCGAATACTCACGAATGCCTTTCGGCCTAACTAATGCGCCTCGCGAATTTCAGCGGTATATTTATGGGATATTTGAACCTCTAATCAGACAGGATAAAATCTTATTGTATTTGGATGACATCCTCATCGCGACCGAAACTATTGACGAGCATTTGGCTGTGTTGCAAGAGGTTTTAGAGATCGCGCGGAAGTATTCTTTGGAGTTTCGGCTCGACAAATGTAAGTTTTTATATAACGAAACTACGTATCTCGGTTATTTGATTAACGAAGAGGGAGTAAGACCGAGTAAAGCTAACGTAGAGTCTATCAGAAATTATCCGCAGCCGCGTAACACCAGCGACGTACATCGGTTCTTGGGTCTCGCGAGTTATTTCAGACGTTTTGTTGGGAATTTTTCGGTGTTAGCCAAACCGTTGTATGACCTTATTAGAAAGAATGCGGAATTTAAATTCGATAAAGAAGAAACGGGAGCATTTGAAATAATTAAAAGTCGTTTGGTTTCACAACCAATACTAGCTGTTTATTCGCCAGTACTAGAAACAGAATTGCATTGCGACGCTAGTTCCCTCGGTTTCGGTGCGATATTGATACAGAAACAACCAGACGGAGTTAAAAAGCCCGTAGCCTATTTCAGCAAACGGACGTCTCCAGAAGAATCAAAGTACCACAGCTTTGAACTAGAATGTCTCGCGGCAATTTACGCTATTAGACGGTTTCACGTTTATTTGTACGGCATTCAGTTTAAAATTATAACAGATTGTGACAGTTTCCGACTCACGCTTAGTAAAAGAAATATTAACCCGCGTATTTCGCGATGGGCAATGATTCTTCAGGAGTATGATTATGAAATTATTCATAGGTCCGGTAAGCAAATGGCTCATGTCGACGCGTTGAGCAGATGCCATAATGTACTAATCTTAGAATCTAACACACTAGATCAAACTTTGGCTATCGGGCAAAGTCGTGATGAAGATATTAAGATTTTACGCGGTAAATTAGAAAAGTCGAGTGACAAACTTTTTGAACTAAGAGACGGTTTTGTTTATAGGAAACACGTACGAGGACGACTACTATTCTACGTCCCCCGGTCATTAGAGAATAACGTCATCCGTTCTTGCCATGACGACTTAGGCCACGTAGGACCGAAGAAAGTAGCCGAAAGAATATTACAAGTTTATTGGTTCCCGGGTATGAAAGACAAGATTAAAGAATACATCGAAAGGTGCCTGAAATGTATCGTCTTCTCTCCATTTAGCGGTAAAACCGAAGGACAACTCCATAGCATAAATAAAGATCAATTACCATTTCAAACCGTACACATTGACCATTATGGTCCTCTGGAGAAAACTACGTCAGGCTATAAATACCTCTTAACAATAGTTGACGGATTTACTAAGTATCTAAGGCTATATCCATGCAAAAGTACATCTACCGAGGAGAGCATTCGACACCTCAAAGACTATTTCCGCGCATATAGCAAACCGCGTCGTATTATTAGTGATCGAGGCACGTGCTTCACCTCCGAAAAATTTGAAGAGTTTTTGAAAACTGAATCTGTTCTGCATGTATTGATAGCCGTCGGTACTCCCCGAGCAAACGGACAGATAGAACGGTTTCACCGAACGTTAACGCCGATGTTGTCGAAACTTTGTGACGATCCGAGCAAGTGGGACCGAATCTTGGACAAAGCTGAGTTCGCGCTTAATAACACCGTGTGTCGATCTATTGACGAGACACCGAGTCGTCTCCTATTTGGAATTAATCAGAACGGTGATACTTCTGACAATTTGAAACTAATCCTTGAGTCCCACATGCTCCAAGATCGCAACATCGAACAGATTAGAGAAGGTGCGGTTGGAAACATTATGAAAGTGCAAAAACAAAACGAGCGTAGTTACAATAAGAAACATAAGGCTCCCAATGTGTATAAAGTAGGTGACTATGTCATGTTGTCCAATGTGGACACAACACCAGGCGTCAATAAAAAGTTAATTCCGAAGTTTCGAGGCCCGTATGTGATACGACAAGTTTTAGATAATGATAGATACATTGTAACCGATACCGATAATTTTCAGATTACTCAGCGGCCGTATCACGGCACTGTCGCTCCTGATCAAATGAAGCCTTATATCCCATAGACGCACTTTGCTTTCGTTCCGCTTCTATGAACGATCGGGGCGATCATTCGGTCAGGATGGCCGATCTGTAGATATATTAGTTTATTACTCTTTGTTCTGTAGATGTATAAGTTTATTACTCTTTGTTCGTATTAAGTTAGGTCCGACCCGTATGGACACGTAGGAGACGTTTCTATAATTAAGTGGGTAAAACCCAACATCTGACCAAGTTTGTAAAGATCCTTTGACTATTGTCTATAATTCTATACCTTTTAGTAAATAAGTTTATTGCAGTTATAATTCACTCCCAAAACTCCAATCCTTTAAAATCTAAACGTTTCGCGTAAACACGCCCCCGGCTTGCAATTGGTCACCTTTGACCAATACACTTTGAGATTTGACTTTTGGGTTTGGACTTAGAGGCCTCCGCCAGTACATATAAGTCCCGTAGTTAGAATAAGTGCAGTTCAGTTCAGTCATCATCTCGATGAAGTCGGTACCGGCAGTCTGAGTTGTATGTCAGTTCTCAGCTTTTAAGTTCGGTCCTTAGTTTATAATCGTGTACTTATTTGATGTTCGGCTTTCTTAATAAATACGGTTTTATATTAGTCGGTGACTTTGTGTTTTTGCCTGAATTCCTCCTACAATTATAAAAGTGATTTGTTTTTGTTTGTAAAATTTATACAAAATCGTTTACATAAATCAATTTTTTTCCAAATAATATATACACATATATATGTATACATATTAAAAGTTTTTATTTTGAATTATAGTTTAATAAAAATTCAACATTTTTACTATGGTAAAGAAAAAATATCAGCTGGATTGGTTTTTTTGTAAATAAATTAAAAACTTTCTTGTTTCATTTAAGTTATATTGAGTATTTATTTAATAATAATACTTCTAAAATTTATATAAATTTTTTATAAATCATGTGTAAAAATGCTGACTATAAGCTGGGTACCTTCTGCAACACTTCGATGGTTACTTACGTGCCACTAAAAGTCTTATTTTTGTCGCCAAAATCTGCTACGAAACTCGAACAACTGGTTTGATGTATGTCACAAACTCATATATATTCTTATCAAGGTAAGGAGAATATAAAACTGAAACTTCGTTTACCATATTTCGATATGAATCGTAGAATTATATTTAATTCAACTGAATGTACAATATAAAAAGTAATGCATTAAACATGGCATGATGTATATTTTAATCACAAATGTCTCTGCATACATTAACAACGCAAGAAATATTGAAACAATAAGAATGTTTAACTCAGTAGTAACTAACACATACAGATAATGACATAATTGGATAATATGATCTTACGAAGACAATGTGTTCGTATAGGTTCGTATCATATAAATTATTTTCAGAAACCATTTTTAAACTCAATTTGAAATAATGTAATTGTTCGGAGTACATAATCCAAAATTAATTGATTAACAACATGAAACTTATTACCACCTCTATACCTTATGCATATAACTAATAGCTTATTTGAAGCTTTAAATTGTCGTATCTGGTTGATAGCCCAGGAAGCAAACAAAATGGTTGAATTTTTTTTGTTCATAAGAAACATAACACTTGTGTGCCCTTGCGTACCTTATAAATACAACTAATAGTTCTTTTGACGCTCATAATTGTGGCTTGTTAACAACACCTGAAGCAAACTGAACGTTTAAATTGTCGTTTCTTTAACAAACAATTCTATAAACTCAATTGGAAATTATGAAAGAGTACATAATTCAAACATTATTCAGTAAAAAGAAACAACACTTAAAACAGTACTATATCTTGTTTAGCTAATAGCTCAGTTCATGTTATTAATTGAGCTGGCTGGTTGATAACATCTCAAACAAACTAAACGATTGAATTGAATCTTCGTTTAGTTAGAAGATTCAAAATTAGGCAGTGGAATATTATGCATTGGTTGTCTCTCTGGTACATGATCTGAAATTATACATATATTTATTAAATAAATGAAAGTTAAGTATGGTTTTGAATGACAGTCACATTGAGTGGAAAAAATAGAAACATAGAAATATTTGGAAATAAAGTTTTAATTTGCTAAAGTTTTAAACCCATTTTTTTAAGGAAATACTTATTTGGCCAATATATGTTCATTTAATGGACAGGGAAATTAATTTATAGGAAATATTTGTTTCATATAATGAACATAATAAGAGATGACAATCCTTATTTCTTTTGCAAAAAGATTGACCACTCACCAGGTATCTCGATATCTAATTCATTGATATTATCGTTGGCAGTCAAATCGATTAATATATCTGGAAAAATACCTTCTTCTTCAGCTGCCTCTACAGCTGGCTCAATTACTTCAAGTACTGAAAAAAGTTTATGAGTAAACTAAAAATTAATTAGCATGATATTTAGTTGAAATATAATAATAATGTTTGTAAATCACGGTAAATATGAATTGAGAAGTTAATTTCATATATAAGATTCCATATATTTCGAAAATAAGATTTTAGATTAAATTTTCAAATATCAGATATCACGTAGGTTCTTAGCTTAAATCTGACACAAAATGTAATGACCGATAAAATGCGATTGTAAGAAGTTTTTATAATCACCTTCATTCAATAGGTCTTCCTCATGGGAATTTGTATCGCTTAGTTCTGAAAATGGAAATCATTTTATTGATTGCTTTGCATTGGAGACATTCCTAACGATCAAATCACACGTGGAAGCTCATATTTGTACTTGACGTAAATACTATCTGAAAAATAAAAACCTGAACATTTACCTACACCATTGTAAGTCACTTCATTCTCTGTATTACTTGATCCTAAAAATATGAAAAATTTTTTGTAATGACTGTGATTAAAATAGAACATTATTCTATACGCCTAAAATCACTACCTGCAACGATTTCTTGTTGGTGTTCATTATTGTTCACCGAATTTGCATCTGAAATTCAGTATTAATATTTGCTTACATATTTATTAAATATTAAATTTCAATTCTCTAATAAGATCTCATATATGTGTTACATAAGAACCTAAGTTGGGTTTTTAAATTACAGATATCACGATGATCTAAAGTTACATCTTATAAAAAATATCATGATTGATGTAATACGATAGTACCCTGACAAGACGCGGACATTTGACGCGCAAATTTTGATCATCATTTGATCAAAATTTGATCAAAGGTTGGACAAATGATTTGCACGTGTGTTTTCAGGGTAATACGATATTTATATCACCTTCATTCAGTGGGTCTTCCACTTCGGAATTTGTACCACTCGATTCTGGAAACGAAAAACATTTCACAGTTGATTACTAATCATTAAATATTCGTAACGATAAAATCACACGTAGACGCTTGTAATAAATATCATTTGATGAAGAAGAAAATGGAAGTTCACCTTCACCATTGTGAGTCACTTCGTTCTCTCTATTGCTTGGTCCTGAAAATTTGAAACATTTGTTGTAATGACTGTGATTATAATAGAAGGTTATTCTATAGGTCTGAAATCAATACCTGCAACAGCAATTTCTTGTTGGTGTTGATCATTGCTTACTCGATCTGCATCTGAAATCCAGTATTTAATGTTATTTACATATTTAATAAATATTAAATTTCATTTCTCTAGTAAGATCTTATATCTGTATTACATATGAACTTAAGTTGGATTTTTAAATTAGAGATATCATGTATGAGATCTTAGGTTAGATTTTATACAAAAATATCATGATTGATGTAATAAGGTAGTAATGCGATATTTATATCACCTTCATTCACTGGATCTTCCACTTCGGAATCTGTTTCACTCGATTCTGAAAACGTAAAATATTTCACAGTTGATTACTAGACATTAGATATTCGTAGCGATAAAATCACACGTAGACGCTTGTAATAAATATCATTTGATGAAGAAGAAAATGAAAATTTACCTTCACCATTGTAAGTCACTTCGTTCTGTCTATTGCTTGGTCCTGAAAATTCGAAACATTTTTTATAGTGACTGTTTAAAATAGAACGTTATTCTATATGTCTGAAATCACTACCTGCAACAGCAATTTCTTGTTGGTGTTCATCATTGCCTACTAGATCTGCATCTGAAATCAAGTGACTTTAATTCTCATATAAGATTACATATATTTTTTACATTAGAAATCCTATGTTACATTTTGAAGTTAGATTTATTGAATTAATTTCAATAAGTTCAAGTATTGAATTATAAGTACAAAAAATTTGTAATTGTAATAAAATACAGAAAAAATAGAATAAGATATTTTCTTTACGAATAATCTTGTGTTTAGTCATTACTACCTTCTTGTTGGACATTATCTGCAGGTTGTGCTCCGATATTCGCGAATGCTACTGAAAATGTATAATACATTTAGAATAACGAAAAGACGGATAACTTGTGTGGTGCGGAATAACGCTAATTCCGCAGCAAGTAAAGAAACAAATCTTTTACACGCGTCAGTGTGCGGAAAATAAACTTTTCTATCTGAAAAATTTTCTAATACTCTGAGAACAATTCATATCATACGAAAATAATGTATGCAATTACAATGTTGATCTGCTAATCTTGGTCTAACATTTCGCTGTGTTGATCTGCAAGCGACTCGCCGAATTTTACGACGTTTGTTACGGCGATGTATTATTCTAACCGATGGTGCTATTGCTTCTTCTGACATAAAATAAAGTTTATAAAATGATATATAATTTAACATTCGTATGCTACATGATTAAAGAGCCTTTTTAACTACAAAATTCTATTCATTTTTTAATAAAAATGAAGTATAGAAAGTGTTTCTTGAAATTTCATGAAAATTGAATAATAAAATAAAAAATGAAATACTTTGCTTTCACTTAGATTGATTTATTTATATACCTTCTTCGTCAGGTAGTTCGTTCAATTCGTTGGCCTTGAAAAGAGCACTGTTTCGAACCTCATTCATCTCTATAAAATCAATTCCAATCTATGATATAATCAACTTGGCGAGATTATAAACGCTTACAATATTATACGAACACATAGTAATAAAATGCGGATTTGATAACTACAAAATGAACTCGAATGAAGCTACGACACAAATTAAAATGTCTTGGCTCATATAATAAGTACCTAATAATAAACAATATATCTTGTACCTGATAATAAACAATACCAGGTACAAAGAGTTAGTGTGTTCGAAGCGTTAATAAGAAGAACATTAGATCTCGATAACGAAGAAAATGTGGCAATCAGATGAGATTGCGACGAGCACTAAATTATTACAAAATTCAGGGTTTGTATGTGTTTTACATGTAGATGTAGATTGAAGCAATTAAGTCTATTGATCCAGGATTAATGTCGAGCTGATCGGCAGTGAGATTCAACCCGGAGCAGGGGTTTTGTTTATTATGACCACTTTATATATTAATGTAAATAATAATACGGTCCCTATTCTGATGCTTACCAGTCAAGGGAGCACATCTATGTATGAAATGAGCATTGTATGTTTTCAGCCCTTGCAAGAAGTCCCGAACAGTCATGCTAAACAAATATTGATAATAAATAATTTTTAAGAAGAGAATAACCTTGTTATTTGTATGCTTCGCATTGGAGAACTTACGTTTCCTCTTGTACATGTTTCTGCATTTGCTCGATTGTTTTCAATTTTGATGAATTGGACCGACATTGTCGCTGATGATAATTGGGCTTTTCGCAGTTTGCAACATTCTTTTGTAGGACCTCTTTAATTTTGGCTTAAAAATGATTAAGCAAAGTATTATTGACAAAAGGCAATCATAAATTTGTTTCCATTTTCTCTTTTAACAAAGTTACATGAATGTAATGAAATATAAATTTAATGTAATAGATATTAAATAAACAAACTCCTTAAAGCAGAATTTGTTAAAACCATATACATACTCAAGAAAGTCCATACGTCCGGATTAAGCCTGAAATATTGTACACGGCACTGAACGTCGTATTCCTCTAAATAATCACTGATAAACAATTCATGAGCAGGAAAGGAAATTTTTGTTCCTGCTGTAACCCATTCTGTTCTTAGAAGTACCATGAATCTTAATAATGCATCTTCTTCTGGAGTTGGTAAGTTGACATTACCATTATTCAGGGTTGACCTTTCTTCTGTTAAATTTGTAAGTAAATCAGTCCCTTCTTGCATCTTGGTTTTTGGTAGTAATGGAAGCGTCTCGCTTCCATTCGCTATATCGGTTTCATATACAGTAAAATAGTCTAATATCGCCATATTTCTGTCTTTGTTATGCGCTAAAAGTATACCTAATCTTCTATCTTTTTTTATGGCGTTATTGGAGGACTTTACTCTATTCTCAT
>JABFPD010000561.1:0-11002 GCA_022817545.1 Cremastobaeus sp. ZL-2020 | reverse complement strand
TAGAAGATAAATTAGACTGAACCGACTTAAGAATTGAATTGACATTGATTTAAAGAATCAATTTAGTGCAAATAAAGATGAGATAAAATATTTTGTAAATAAATTAAATGAATAAGATTTGAATGAATTTAATATATATAAATTAAATAAAGGGTTAATTAAATAGTGAGGTCGGATCCTTTTGTCTTTTCATGTGGTTATGCTTGTGTTCGGTATTTCTCATGTTTGGACTGGTGTCGACCCACTTATTAAATACTAATACAATAGACTTATAAATGAGGGATGCTTCCTCTTGTGTTTGTGCTTGTTGTACGGTACTTCACTTGTTGGGGGCTGAACTTATAAAGTCAAAAATGAGTCCTATATATGTATATGTATAGTAACAGGAATGACCTTCCTCGTTTGAAATTATTTCATTGAATGTTATTGTCCTTAGTATGAGATGCTGTCTTAACTCATAGAAGTGTAGATGCGGGCTCCAGCTGTAAGATGACATAGATGTTTGAGAATATTCGTAGAATGAGTGTCAGCTGAGTCTTAAGATGATAGATGTAGTCATGACAAATTATAAGAAGGAGTTAAAGGCAATAGAAGGTGAATCTATTTCACAAATAAGAAGTAGCAAGATGTATATAGAAATTAATAAATATTAAAAGTCAAAGTACATAAAATTAAATTTTCGCGGCTCTGAAGCGCCGTGAAAAATAACGTACCAGGCTCGGGCGCAGTGGCGCCCTCGCCGGTAATATACTATAATGTACGTGGCACTTATGTGCGTGCAGGATTTCTGAGTTTTGACAAACGGCCGTCCGGGTCCGACTGTTCATTGCTGTACGTGTTCAGTCTGGTGCTTGGTGTCATTGCTTGGAGAGAATGTATGCATATACTGTGCATCAAATTGATTCGTGAAATATTATGTCTCATGAAATTATACATTTGACGACTACGAATCGGTTTGAGTCAACAGATAATCTTTTATATAATCATTTATATATATATAATGTTTTCAGAACCATGGCTGATGTAAAATCTGATAAAATTGACAATAAGATGCTAAGGACGACGAATTGGACTCAAAATAAAACAAAGATGGATGACAATTTGAAGGTTCTAAATGAAACCCTGAATAAGCAGAAACATATTAAAAAGGCTAAGACTGTAATAGATTCGATGGAACAAGAAACTAGAAGGATGTTTAATAATAACACTCAAGTAAGTAAAGATGCAAATAGATTGCTGCCATTCGAAAGAAAGGTAAGTGGTGATCAGATCAAAACAGTTAACATAAATCGACCTTCGAGTCAGGCAACATTAACTGAAGATGAAGAAGTAGTTGCTGGAAAAATAAGCTATTACCCTAATTACTTAGAAAAGGAAGATTGTATCTCATTTATAGCTGACTCAGGAGCAACTGAACACATTATTAATCAAAGTTCAGTGTTAGAGGACTTTCAAAAGTCTTATGGAGGTATCATAAGATGCGCTAATAAGAATAAGACAGCAGATATGAAAATAGAAGGAAAGGGTAGTCTATATCTAAGCAAGAACAATTTTAAATTGTCAAATGTTTTAGTAGCCAAAGATATATCTAATAATCTGTTGTCACTTAGAAGGTTTGTTGATGACGGAATGTGCATATTTATGGATGATAACATATTAAAAATAATTGACAAAGAAACTAACAGAGTAATTATTGAAGGAGTATACGAAAAACCTAACTGGGTAGTCAATTTGGAATTAGACAGGCTAAAGAATGCGAATAATTGTAAGCAGAATATTAATGATGTAAATATTGCACAAGTTGGGAGGGAGCATAGTATAAAAGGAAATATTTCAACAATAGATGAGGATAATGTCAAAAACAAATTCTTTAACTTCCAACAAAATTTTCAAAATAGGAAAATAATTGATTTAGATGACTTAACTGATGAAGAGGTTTTAAATAGTCTAACTAAAAGTAATCTTTCGACCAATGTCCCACAAATCAAACCAAATGTAGATGTTGGTATGATGTGGCATATTAGATTAGGTCATGCGTCGTTAGATTATTTGAAACATTTAAAGAAAGTAGAAAAGAGTTTAGCTAATGTAGAATTTAAAGATAACATTTTAGAATGTGAAACATGTATAATGGCTAAGATGACTAAATTACCATTCAAAGGTAAGAGAACAAGATCAGAAAGACCCTTAAAAGTAATTCATACCGATATTATGGGGCCAATAAAACCAGTGTCGTATCCCAGTTATTGTAGATTTATAATAACATTTAATGATGATTATAATAGATTTATTAGAGCATATCCAATTAAGACTAAAGATGAAGCTGGAGAATATTTAGATAGATTTCTTAGATGTATGAAGAATATGACTGATAATAATGAGAGAGTATGTTACATTAGATCTGACCAAGCTGCTGAATTCTTGGGAGGAAAATTTAAGCAAGTCATGGATAAAGAAGGAATAGAATTTGACTTAGCTCCACCATATACTCCAGAATTGAATGGAACCGCAGAAAGACTGAACAGAACCCTACAAAACAAGATTCGGGCCTACATGATAGACTCGAAACTCCCTGATGGTATGTGGGAGCTAGCTTTGCTAGCAGCAGTGGAAGCGTGCAATAGAACTCCACATCAGGGGATAGATTTTGAAATTCCACTAACTAAAATTGCACCAAATAACAAAAGTCACTTTGATAGATTGAAAAGATTTGGTTGCATAGCCTATGTTAAAATACCTAAGACGAAAACAAAATTTGCAGAAAATGCAATTAAAACTATATTGGTAGGTTATACAAAGACAGGATACATATTATGGCATCCAACTACAAGGAGATTCTTGGAATCTCGACATGTAAGATTTAATGAAAAGATTGTATATGGCGACATATTTAAAGGTTCAGACAATTATTTGAAAGGACTAACTGAAGATGAATCAAAAGAAGAAAAGGAAGAAAAAGGAAAAGATCTGGAAGATAAAGAGCCAAGTGTTAACAGTGACAAATCAGACGAAGAATGTGGCAAAGAAACTGAAGTAGAAAAATCTGAAGAAGTAAATGAAAGAGTTCATACAGAAGAAAAGAATTCACTGAAACGAAAACTAGATGAACAAATAGATGAGCGAGTTCTGTCAAAACGACCAAAGAGACAAGTTAAGTCAAGCAAGAATTCTGACTTTGTATATTATGGTTTAGAAGTAAAAGATCAAATAGAATCAGAATGTAGTGTACTAAAAGATCCATCGACGTACACTGAAGCAGTACAGTCTTTAGATAAAGAATATTGGAAATTAGCCATAAGAGATGAAATAAATTCTATGGATGAAAATAAAGTTTGGACTTTAGTTGACAGACCAACAATTAAAGTAAATGGAAAACTGCCAAATGTAATAGATTCAAGATGGGTATTTAAAAAGAAAATGGAGGCAGACGGATCAGTTAGACACAAAGCTAGGTTGGTAATTCGAGGTTTCCAAGACAAAAACAATTACGACTTGAGCGAGACGTATGCTCCAGTTTCTAGATTGAATTTAGTTAGAGCACTATTGGCTATTGCAAATAAACTCAATTTAAATGTATGTCAACTAGATGTAAAGACTGCATTTTTGAATGGAAAATTAGAAGAAGAAGTTTAAATGGAGATACCTGATGGAGTAGAGTGCAATGTAAATATAAGAAAAGAAAAGGTATGTAAACTAGAAAAGGCTTTGTATGGATTGAAAGTAAGCCCTAAGAAATGGAATAATAGGTTCACTGAAGAAGCAATTAAACTGGGTTTAGAAAATAGCGTACATGAACCTTGTCTATTCACGTGGAGAAAAGAAGGGAAATTTGTAGCATTGATTTTATATGTAGATGATATTTTGCTAACAGGAAATTGCGATGAAAAGATGGAAACTATAAAGATGAAACTGAAAGAAACATTTAAGATGACAGACATGGGAGAACCTAAGCAGTTTTTAGGTATAAATATAGAAAGAGATAGAGACAATAGGGTAATGAAATTAACACAGACTAAATATATAGAAAAGATATTAGAAAGGTTTAACATGGATGAATGTAAATCTCAAAAGACTCCTATGGTAACTAGACAAGTGGCTAAAAGAGAAGAAGAAACAAGAGTTAATAACAATAAAGAATACACAAATGCTGTAGATGTAGAAAAGAGGATGAATTTCCCATATAGAGAAGCGATAGGAAGTTTGATGTATTTGTCAGGAGCAACAAGACCAGATATAGCATTTACAGTAAATTATCTAGCTAGGAAACAAATAAGTCCAACTGAAAATGACTGGAAGAGTGTAAAAAGAGTTCTGAGATACCTAAGTGGAACAGCTAAAGAAGGACTAATATATAGAGGTTTAATAGATAATCTTGAGGCTTTAACAGATGCGAGCTTTCGAGATTGTTTAGACTCTACAACGACAAGTGGTTATGTTATTAGGTTGTACGGGGACACGATTGCATGGCGAAGCCATAAGCAGTCATATGTGACCCTTTCCACTTGTAAGGCCGAATATCTTGCCATGTGTGAAGTTTGCCAAGAATTGATATCTGTTGACAAAGGGGTTAGAGACGTTCTGGGGAAAAACCTTCTTCCCGATCACAATTTGGTGTGACAATAAATCTGCAGGTGACAGTGCAAACAAAGATGGCTGTCATAAGATGAAAAATTTTGATGATGATGTAAAGCAAGTCATACTGAATTTAGAAAAGAGGGAAATAGCAGGAAAGAAGAATCACATGGCAGAGACACATGGTGATTATATAAAGCAATGTGTAAAAGAAAGAAAAATTAAGATTAGATGGATTACTTCAAAAGAAAATTTAGCAGATATAATGACTAAACCATTGCCACAAATTGCACATAAATATTTGAGTGATCAGATGATGAATATAAAAGAACAAGATGATTAGATACAAAGACCGAAATTACTGATATTAAATTAGATGTGAACAATTAATAAATATAATTTTATGTTACTGAAAGGATTGACGTGAGAGAGATAATTTCTCATATTTAAACTTGATGAGCAAATGGATTTATAGATTAAATCAAGTATTTGTCTTAAAGTGTTAAGTTGCGTTTATTTTATTGTGCATAAAGTTTCAAGAGAAGGGAGGGAGTGTTAGAAATAGCTTCTCTTGAGACTTTACATATAGCGCCATCTGTAACGAGTATGCTTCGATATATCGATTGTGTGAGTCGACGCGGCGAATCTCCTCTCTGCGCGGGAGTTCATGTGGTGTGCTGTTGGCGATACTTGGATGGATGGATACTTTGGATGTGTATTATATATTCTAATGTGACTCAAAAGGACTAAGATGGAGATGTAAAGAAGGAAGTTTTAATAAAGATAGAGCTGAGTTTAATTATTTGTTTTTTTCCTCCCTTCGGATGTCCTGCTGGCCGTAAAAGCGACGCTGGCCTACCATCGATTTTCTAACACTTATACTACTAACAAATAAAATATCTATTTAATTGACAATTTAAATAATATTTAAGTTAATAAATAAATATACTTATTCATTTTTAACAATGTTTTCCACACTATTGTTCT
Source organism: Cremastobaeus sp. ZL-2020 (assembly GCA_022817545.1). NCBI lineage: Eukaryota > Metazoa > Arthropoda > Insecta > Hymenoptera > Scelionidae > Cremastobaeus > Cremastobaeus sp. ZL-2020. Next base: position 5,443 of record JABFPD010000561.1, on the reverse strand, counting down.
TAAAAGATTCGGAAATGGCACTTTTCAATATTTTGTCGTTGATAACCATTTGCAATTAAATGCAGTTGGACACTCGACGACACTGAACGACACTTTGCAGTTGGTTGCCGTTGGACAAACAACGACATAGCAATCATTAGTCGAACTACAAAATGTCGATCGTGAAAATGCACCTTTAATCGTTTGTGTCCTCACGGGATTAGTCGGCGGGTTGGCGGCTGACCCGATTTGGGTTCCTGTATGTGAGCCGGCGACTTAAGTGAGCTGCAATGTCCTGCTTAGACTTCGTGATGCAGTGGCTCGGTGGTGCGATCTTGGTCCGTCCGAGGGTTGCTCACACACTCGAACGAGTGTGCGAGCAACACTCGGACGATATTCAATGGAATTATTACGATTCCATTGAATGTGTAATATTAAAGAATTTTTCCTGCTATCTGCATCAAAAATGCCACTTTTCGTGGCAGTTTTCAGCCTTCAAAGTTCCACTTTTCGTGACTCTCATATTAATCCTAGCCGTGAAAAGTAAACTCCTGAACAAAGATGCACATTGATATGAGCATCTAAGTCCGACAAGGAAATCGATTGTTCAACGCACATGCGCAGCGACGTCGCGCACATGCGCTGCGATAGTCAGCTTTCATATGTCGCAATCTCGTGTGCTGGAAAGACCGGTTCCTTTTTCTATAACCTCAAAAACAAAAGAGCTTCTAACTGCAAAAGTGCTCGTGGTTTGTTTTTTAGTGCTTGAGTGGTTGAGAAATTATGGAGTTGCCACCAGAAATTATTGCGAGAGCAGAAAAAGCGAAGGGACAAATGATTCCGGCGCAGTCTGCAGACAAATACGTCTACGCATACAATGCGTACCTGGCATGGAAAAAAGAAATGAATGTAACCTGTAATGACGAGCCCGTTCTTTTGGCATATTTTGAGAAACTTTCCGAAAAATACAAACCAAACAAACTGTGGTCTACACGGAAAAAAATTTAGGCGCGCGGCGCGACGAAGCAGACTAGCTGTTACACCAAAAGCAGTTTAGCAGCGGTCCCTCATTTTCGTACGTTTGTTGTCCTACACTGGGCGCGCTGATGACCGAACGCAGGTTGACCGTCAACCGAAAAGCGCGGGTAGTCGACAATTCGTCTTTATTGACCGGCAATCGTTATAGGTTATGAATCATTTGCATCCGCTTATAATTGTCAATTTTGAATAATATATATTTTAATACAAATTAGGCTCACACCAAACCTATTTTCAAGCCTACAACTAGCTTTTTCAGTTGGTTCACAAAAATACATGCTTTTAGGTTAGCAGCTTAACCCAAAAATGGCCGTGTAGCAATTTACCGAAACTGTAGGCGCGCTGCCAGCCTGCTCGTAGGACAGTTAATCGCCCAAATTTTTTTCCATGTAGCTTTCTTTACATCAAATTAAACATGTTCACTGGTTTTTGGACAAATCACAAGGAGTCGATTTTTTTCGACCGATATTACATGGAATTACCTATATATAATCAATAATATAGAAATTCTATCCTAGCAATTGAAAAAATATTACTTTGTGTTCACAAACAATTTTATCCTACCGGGATTGATATGGAACAAAAACTGGAGACACAGCATTTATGACAGATAAGGAGGTTTGGATACACATTTTGACCTTTTGAGTTGAAAAATACTTTAGTTTGAATGTTTACCTTTTGAAACCCATAACTACTTCGCTCGATATTGGCAATCATTCACAGGAAAATTTCATTCAAACTTGAATGTTCTTAGTGGCGACAGGGACTGACATGGAAAATTTTACCCTTTTAATTGAAATTATGTTATATTGCATGATAAAATTTGATATTTTTATTATTGCACAATTTAAAACTCATCTAAACGCAGTGTTATATGTATGTATTTTTTCAATAACATGCTGTGAAACATTGTAATTTAACGACGACATCAATGTTAAAACTAAATTATTATGACCCATGTATATATTATGACTCATTTTTTAATTTCAGTAGGATATAATTCTACTGAATACTTAAGTTTTCCAATGTGAACTAAAAAAATTAATGCGTTATCAAGTATGACAATACTAACATGAATACTATTGTTATGATGTATATTTTGTTATTAATTACTTTACTATCTACACATAATAATAAGACGAATAAAAATCTTACTTTAATGTGATATCATAAACAGACGAATTCCCATTCATCAAGATCATCTTATTTCAATTGCTGTATACTATAATACTGATCGATCCTATGGCGTAGCGGTTTGGTAGCTTAGGTGATCAAGTTGTTAAGCGGAGTTACTCATAACCACTTGTTGGATGGGTGACCGATTGACGATTTCTGCTTAACTGTTTTTCTGACACAATGGACATAGCCAATTTTGATTCTTAAGAAATGGACTTAGCTGGTTTTGATTCTAAATGGATTAACTTATCCGATTTCGATTTCAAATTTCTGGACTTAGCCGGTTTTGAAACTGAGGTTACATAAAATTTTTTTTATTTATTTTTTACCTATCACATAAAATTGTAAAAAATAGTAATTTTTGTATCAAGAGCGGCATGGTCGCGATAGCACACGAGTATAGCGCACGAGCGTAATAGAGCGCGAGCTATACGAGTGTAGACGCCGACTCCGAGCTCGCAAAGCGGCAATGCTGGAATAGCTCTGGAATAGCTCTGGTAAAGCTATACTAGTCAGGTAAAAATGGCTGTGTAGCGTAAATGGATGTACAGTCAGCAAAATTAATGCCTGGATGTTTTTGGAATATTTTCTCTCTTTTTAGTCTACACCTATCAATAGGTTAAAGAAAGAAAGAAAATTCAGAAAATGCCAGGCATTAATTTTGCTGACTGTACAAACAATACATTCAAAACTTTAGGTTGTATTGTTCCCAAGATTTGCTTCCCGAATTTTACCTGCGCCGTACGGGCAATCTCGGAAATTTATATTGTGTGAAATATTCAAATTAACTTTTGCTAAGTATTGAAAGCAAAAAACAAAGCAATTTGTAAGGATGAGTAAAAATCAACATTTTATTTTAACTTATTTTAGTATTTGCATTACTATTTAAAAAAAAAGACGCTGGGATGCGGAGGCACGCCAGATGCTCATTGCCAACCTTCAAACCGTTCCGACGTTGCCACGAAACGATTATTTTTATGCATCAAATTTTTATATTTTATTAATACAAAATTGAATGATTGCATTACAATAGTCATAATATAGGATAATTTTAAATATTGAATCCATGTCTAATCTGAAAAGTGTCGAAAAAGTCTGCAGTTTTCCACAGATTTTCACTTATTTTGGGTTGTTAGCTTGACATGGGCCTATCTCTTTAGCATGGGACTTTGACAATCCCCTCCACGAAAAATCTCGCAAGGCAATTTATTCTTAGAGGTTTTTAGGTAGCTGAATACGATTGTGAAGTAAGATTTTAAAATTCAAGATGGCGACCATATGGCAAATCAAAAAAAAAAATGAAACTCAGTATAAAAAAGTTTCCCGAGTCTCTAAATACAAATCTGAAAACAGATTCTCGAAATTATAAATTATGTTTTTCAATATTTTTGTATAAAACTTTGCATGTAAGGGTTTTTTGAATTGCTAATAACGAATCTACTTAAAGGTTTTGAAAAAGAAAATTCAAAGTTATGTGTCAAATAAACCGAAGACTTGTATGTAGAAGAGAAAATATATTATCATTCTAAGAATTTCCTAGTAAGGTGAATGTCCCAATTTGTAACTGCTTAAGCACCTATTTGTAACTAAACTAATATTAGATTTTTACATATATAATTAGTTAAGTTCATTTTAGTGAATAGTTTTCTAGTTTAAGTATGCTCTATAGAAAGTATTCATATGCTTTAATTTGAAATTATAGTAATTTTTTGTTAATTTAATGCAAAAAATGTTACAAATTGGTACAAGTCTACAAATTGGGACATTCACCTTACAAATATTTCGCGAGATGCATAAACCAAAAAAGAACTGCAGCTGTAAAAGAAAATGCAATTGCCTAAACAATGACATTTCACAGAAAAAAAAGAACGACTTAGTAACACTTGCCACTGAAATTGGAGCATCAACAACTGGTACACATGATGCTACCACGGATGTTACATTGTTAGCTAAAATTTTGGAGCATTATGATATTACTCAACAGCTTTGGCTGAATAAAAAGGTTATGCGAGAAATTTTGAGTGAAGAAGAAAATAAGGAAAACTGTAAAAAAAGCATTGCCTTCATTGCTGCCATTAAAATCATTAAGTTCTTGCAGAGAATATGCAATCAAAATTATTATCTTATGATATAAATTTTAATGGCCTTGTCGACATATATTTTATGGAAGGGCCAGATTCTTTACAGATGTGGATATCAGAACGAGTAAATGGAGCACCTCGCATTACAAAAATTCGTCGTATCATTAATGATTCATTGTCATTTTTTTATGAATTAAAGCAAATTATTTGCAATACTGACATTCAGGTCTATGAATACGATTAATTTGTTTAATCATTTAACTTTAATGTTACATCTAAAGAAGTAATTATTAAAATGTTATTTATTCACTAATTATTACAAAAATATTAATATTAATTGTTTCATTAAATACAGTCAGCCACATAAAGTTTACATATATTTGTCTCAATATTCTTTTATATATTACCAAAGAAATGTAAATATATGGAAACAATAAAATTAAAATATAATTTGTTCAGAAATTTACTCCTCAAGGTTTTTTCCTCAAGAATACAAATTTTCCCTACTTGATGAAATCAGAAATTTAATTAAATAGTCTAAAATAATAAAAAATAATTAATACAGTAAACAAAAAATATCAGTATATGAGAACAAATTAATTTTATTATCATTTATTCAAATTTACTTTTTGCTACTGAAATATATATGAATGAGAATCCATAATTGACTGCTGTGCGGTAGTGTGAGGTTATGACAACGATACTATTCTTTATAATGAAAGAGATAGTAGTGCAACGTTGCCATTTATACAGTTTACTTGGTTGTTAAAATGGATACGTCGAGATATTTTTTGATGTAGAACAAAATCGGTACTGTCGAACTAGCTTTTAATTTCATTTTCAAAATCCGTATGAAATGAAGAATATTGAAATCATATTTTTGTCACGATGGTAGCATTTTTTAATTAGTAGTCTTGTATTTACTGCAAAAATGTCCCCGTTTTATGGAAATCCTATGTATATGTATGGCAAAAGTTTATGGATTTGAACGTAAATATCTCGGTAAGCGGACTGTAAAAGTTGTTGAAACTTGCGGAAATGTATGTACACAGATCACTCTACAATTGGGCAAAATTTGGAATTTCTCGTAGCATATTCATCTCGTGCCACAACCTCCTTAAGTTTCTTATCAAAAGTGGTTTTAAATAGAAATATAATGCAATTTATTT
>JABFPD010000560.1:0-10993 GCA_022817545.1 Cremastobaeus sp. ZL-2020 | reverse complement strand
ATATTAATATTTAAAGATATATATAAGAGAAAGCAAAGAATTCCAGTGAGAGCAATATGGAAATTTTCAGCAAATAGAACAACCAATAGAAAAAGGATAAAACTACAACAAAAGACTATTGACGAATTGCGCTGTCCTTTAATCACGTAACACCAATACTTGGGTTAAAAATTACAATAGCGAGGTTTGTAGCTTTTAAGTGTACACGTAGTATAGCGATTATATTCTCACAATTTAAAACACTGAGAATTTTTAATTCGATTCTCGCTTATTGACATTTTTCAAGGTATATGGAATCCTAATAGGGAACCCCAATGAGGTCCTAATTGTTTATCTTAATTGAGATTCTTAATGGCATTCCCAATGACGTTATAACCCTGACGAAAAAGTTAGGACGATCTTAGGACGATGTTAGGTCGATGATCGTCCTAACATCGTCCTAACTTTTAGAATTGAATTTTCAGATATATAATAAGAAAATAATGCATCAAAACAAGAAATGTATAATTATTAATGTTAGGAAAATATTTTACATGGCACAATAGTGTTATAAACAAAAAATTATTGTTAATAACAATTGAATTAAAAAATGTTTATCTTTTTTAATTTAGCGACATTTTATTTCAGACAAAACTTTTCCCCATTTAAGAATCTGAGAATTTAATTTAACCCGACATAATTTCATGGCGCAATATGACAATTAACAAAACAAAATTGTTATTAACAATTTAATTAAAAATATATCTTCTTTAATTCACTATTATTTTAGTCGAGAAAAAAACTTTTCTGATTTGCCAACCAGAGAATTTTGTGGTAGTAAAGTGTTTGAATTTACTGCCAAGTATAATATGATACAATTATTGTATGAAACTAACGTATACATCAAAACTAACCAAACTAACGGAATGTATTAAAACTAATCAAACTAGTACAATCTAATAAAACTAAATAAATTAAAACTAGAAATACTAACGCATATCATAATTCTAAGAATACTTACGGATTATATAGAAGTTAAGTACAGTTTTATTTGTGAATATGAATGTAAAATATACTAGTTTTTTACTTGGCCAAATTTTATTTCATATATTTATTTGGCTTAATTTTTTGCCTTCATAAAGAAGTTAATTAAACTTTCAATTGTGTATTTGTTTGTAAATTTGCAAGTATTTAACTTGGCTATGTTTTATTTCACTCATTTATTTTACAGACTGTCTTTTGTTTTATTGCTCTCTCTGTTTAACCTATGTAAGTCAATAAAAAATAAACCAGCTTCAATAATAACCTAATTGAAAATGTATTTATTTTTTAACACGAAATTCAAATGAAAAAACAATAAATTATATTTTAAACTATTTTTTATCTGTTTTACAAGCAAAAGACACAAGTTCAGAAATGTTTCTAATCGTGTCTCAATTCGTATTTATGTATAATAACTAATAGTTTATATGGTAGAAAATAGTTAAAAAAGTAAAAACCAACTACTAAAAAATTACTTAACTACATTAAAAAATCGTAATATTCTCAAATAGAAAAAATGTGTATTTCAATTTGTTTAAAATTCGATGTGGTGTCCTTTTGGCGAATTTTCTTAAATTCAATGAATCTAAAAATCTAACAATTTTTGAATATTTTTAAAAATTATGAACATGAGAATAAAATTCACATATTTCATAAAACTCTGACCAAATGTTAAACATTTAAACAAAATTGAACAATTTTGAAAATTCAAAAACATTTGAATAGTTAAAACAAAAATGAACAAATTTAAAAATTTGAATAAATTGAAAATCTAGATTTTTTTTTTAAATTTAACAATATAAAAAAATTACATAATTCTGTTATGTTATGTTGCGTGTATTCATAAGTTATGTTTGTAAAGTCATCCCGGACTTTAAACGGTCAGATGTAAGCTGTAACGCTCCGATGTCGCGTCACACAGGGAAACCGCGAAATAATTAGACTTTGAATACTTTTGATATTAAGTTTATTGGAGAGTAGCGATCTCCGTACAACTAATTCTCGGAAGTGTAATGGTGTTTTTGTGTTGGTGATGGGAGAGCCTCAACTTAGTGAGTTTAAACTCCCGGGCTAGCCTCCTGTTAAGGATTAGAATCCCATGCAATGTGTACAGAGTCAGTGTGAACACTAGCCAAAGACTGGCCAAAGTCCCCTTGGAGACCAGGGTTTATAAAGGAAAAATGTGTAATTAGTGGCCCTTGCTCTGGGCAATGCTCATCAAAAACTGTCCATTAATTTTATAGTTGTTATAAATTTAACAAATCTAAGTGCATTTGACAAAAGTTTCAACCGAACGTTTAGTCTGTTGATGGCTATAAAAAGAGTAATTTCCTTTATTTAATGTATTTCAGAGAATAAGTAATAACGTGCATTAGACAAGTAACTCGATATTCATTAATCAGGATTAACTAAAATTGTAGAGATGATTCGACAGTACTTGTCGAATTATTACTTTCTTATCTTTATAGCTTTCCATTAAATGTGTAACATAATACTTTAGATCAACAAAGTTCTCGGCTACGAATATAGAATGTAGTATGTAAATGCAAGTTTAATGTTTTATGTGACAAATGATTGATCTTATTTTTATAAAGTTTCACTATAATTTATTTATTCCAAATAACAACTGGGTTGGCCAGACGCTATGCTATGCAGCAAACAATTTAATATTCCTTTTTATTTGGACTAACTAAAGTCGTAAAAATGATTCAATGGAACTCAACGAGTAATTGCTTTTATTTTATATCGGATTTCCATAAGATGTGTAATTTAATATTTGAAGCAATAAACTCTAGACAGCGTACATTAATTGTAGGCACGCGAATGTAAGTTTGGCACTTTATGCGATAAATGATTAATCTTAATTTTATGAGATTTCATTATTTAATTTATTATAATTATGGCAAGTAACGGCTGAATCGGCCGGACGTTACAGCTACTCCCCCCTTATCCTACAAAAAGAGTGAAGCTCTTTTTGTGTTACTTGTTAAGCGTTAGTTTTAATGAGCATTGCTTATTTGAATTGTCCTTAACTAAACTGTCGCGGGAAAACCTCTACTCTCAATCAGAAATTATTAATATTAGAATATAATTTTCTCTTTTGTAAAGCAAGGTGGGGAAAATCATGGACCCATCAACTTGCTCTGCCTTGACATTTGTCCTAGCCTCGCGGGAAACCATGGTTCAAAAACCGTGAGGAAGGCAGTATTATATATGAGTTTAACCCTTGAGTGCTCGCGCCATTTCGGACTTCATTGTTTATCAACAAACCTGCCACTCGGATATCTTTGTCGGTCGACCGAAAAAACCATAGCGCGAGCACTTAAGTGTTAACAATAGTAACATTCTTAATCTTAAACTGCAATCCTTGTGGGCCGTCTATTGGTGATTCCACTGATTCTAGATGATATTGGATGTTAATTGTTGTTGATTACTCCTGAGATAGATTCAATTTGCTGAACATCAGTGGCGATCAACGGTACCCAAATGTAACAAGGTGCTGTTCTAGTTGATTGGTAGAATGTGTGATGTTGATCAGCATTCACAATCAATCCTGGAAATATAACTTGGAGCAGTATTTTGTTTCACAGAAATAATGTACTTTAGTAATGATTAGTATATTGTTAATGTAATATCGATATAATTTAGGTTTGTTAATTATATAATTTCAATTAGCGAAAAAAAAATCAAATGATTATATATATATATATATATATATATATTATTATTATTATATATTTTTGTTGTTGTTGTGAGTCGAAGTTGCATATTCATGGTTTGGGAACATTTTGGGTAGGTAGATCAGGATATGTTTGGAGTACTAATTCGATATCTATGGTATTTTCAGTTATAGGTTCAGATTCCATTATTGGTGCAGTAGATATCTCTGCTGCTGGTTTTCTTTATTTCAACTGGTTCATTATTTATTTAAGAGAATTATCAAAGAAGAAATTCGATTTATTATTTTTTTTCTGGAGGATGGTTCTTAATTTATAAATATTGCTTACTTCGTTCAAGGAAAAACGACTTTCTGTAAATCTTGTTCCCCTAAATGAGCCAATTTTGCGCGATTCTTATGTATATTCCTTATATTTTTTCCATTTTTATTATTAAATTTCCGCGACTAGTCAGTTCAATTATTTCAAAGGGACCTATATAACTGGAGTCATATTTATTACGTTTAGCTCCGCGGATCTCAAATATCCATTGACCTGGGGAAAAATCTACATTGCGAATTTTCCTATCATAGTAATACTTGTTCTTTTCCTTTGAATCCATTAAATTGGTAGTTGCTAACGCACGGAAATCTTGTAATTTTTCTATAAGTTCTGCTAAATAACCACTATACGTTTTTAATTTATCTTCATTGAATAAAAATGAATTGGGGGTTCGAGGTTTCTTTCCGAACATGAGTTCATGGGGGCTGAATCCTGTACTTGCATGTACGGATGTATTGTAGCAATACATTGCCATAGGGATAAGCGCAGGCCAATTTCTTTCCACAGAAATGTAACATTTCATATATTGTTTTAGATCATAGTGTGACCGCTCTAAAGATCCGTTGCTCTGCGGATGATAGGCAGAACATACATAGTGTTTAATACGGAACAAACGAGCAAATTCCTTATTGAAAGAACTAATAAAATTTGTTCCCTGATCCGATAGTATAGCCATAGGAATTCCGAATATGCATATAAAATTGTGGACAAAGGCTTGCACGACTGAAAGTGCACTTGCTTCGATGAGAGGTACTGCAACACTATACTTGGTAAGGCCATCTTGTATAGTGAGCAAGTATTTGTATTCTTGTTCCTCAAAATTTGTTGTACGAGTTTGAATTGGTCCATATATGTCCAAACTAACCTTTTCAAGACTGTCTGTACATGTGTCGGTTATTAAGATTGGCGCTCTCACCGGTTGCTTCTGAGGTTTTACTCTTTGACAAGTGAAACAACGTCGAATGAAATTCTCAATGTCAGTTCACATATTTTTCCAGTAAAAATCGGCAGACAATCTAAGATATGTTTTTTGTACACCCCTATGGCCGCCAGTCATACTCTCATGATATTCCTGGATTATTTCAGGTCTCAGATTTTTCGGTGGAGTTCGAATTTTACCGTTACAAAAAATAAATAATTTATGAGTACGTACAAACATTTCTTTTAATATCGATTTCATTCGTTCCCAGGTATTTGAAGGACAAAACTCGATGTCTGTTGCTACATGAATGTCTTGTATCTTGAACTTGTCTAAAAGTCCCTGTAGAATTATTAAGCAATTTAACATATTTGTCGTTTTTACCGAATCATCTAAATTTTCTTTCATAACTAGCCCGAGAAAATAATTTTCACCGTATTTTAACACGACTACTTGGCCTAATTTTGGTTTTTGTGATATTATTTGAATTTTATTAATATAGCCTTTTTCAGTTAGCGCTTGTAAAATATTTGTATTTAAGTCGCAATTTTCCGTTAATAGAAATAAAGTATGGCCATATGATTCCAATATATGTTTTGGGGTATCTAATATATTGTGATCAGATACATTAGAATCTGTAATAACCTTGTTTATGTGATTATTTGTATTAGAATTGATTGATTCAGAATTTGTTACTTTTTTCGTTGTTATTTCACTTTCGCTATTATTTTTATCTGAGTCAATGTCAGTTAGTGATGGTGAGTTGTCGTTACTTATATTTTTATCCTCTGAAAGATTTGAATTATTATTTGTTTTGATTTCCTTGCCTGAATTAGAAGGATCATCTTCAGATAGCTCTGAAATATAATTATTTATGTTATTATCATTCTCCGGCGCAGTAGGAGAAGAAGATTGAGACAATGGTTGAACCAAAATTTCATCTACTTTAGAATTCGCAGATTCTCTTTCTTCAGAACTTTTCCCTGAATATTTGTCAGGAGATTTGGTTTTGACAGTATGTGAAGAGTCGGAAAATTTCTTTCTTTCATTATTATCGGTTTCAGTTTCCTCTTCCTGACTGTCATCTTCATTTATAGGTTTTGGGTGAATATAAATGAGTATCTTTTCATTCAGAAAGACCATTCTGAGTCGGCTTATTTGAGCTATCCATTGGGCCTTTGGCAACACTTGTGCATCTACCCCAATGTCAACTCTTTTCGCTCTATATTCAGACAACCTTGATTTTAGTTTGTAAAATGCTTTTAAAATAACATTTTGGTCAGCTATCGCACGAAAATCATCTTTAATCACCAACCCGTGAAGCACAATATTACCTTCTAATGTAGTAATTATATCACCAACTTTTGGTATCCTCCCCATTAATTGATTTTCTGTAAGTAATGAATTTTCTGCGAGATGTTTAAGGAAAGGAGTATTCAACTTCCCTTCTCTTGTTATTAGATAGGCGATGTGTTTTTTGCCCGGTAGCAATGGCCGTCTTGTGAATACAATGTTATTTTTTATTGGTTCATTCGTTTTTATTTGTAGTTTGCCTGCTGTGGGCATATGTTTAGAGGCGTAGTGCTTGCCTGTATCATTGTATGTATTTTTAGACGGCTTTATATTCCTATCTTTCCCGCTTTTATTATCATTTTCAGTACCAATGTTAGAGGAAATTTCACCATCGTTTGGTTCATGTATCTGTGCTTGCGTTTGAATTTGTGTATTGCGATCATTCTGATTCTCATACTCAGATGAGTCTGTTACTATAGGCGAAGGCTGTAAAGCCGGCTTAGGGTCAAACCCATGGAATTTCTTGGTTTTTGGATCTACACTATCAGAGTTCGAATAATATTCACGTTTAGGTATTTTCGGTTTGTTATGTGTTGTGTCCCGCTGTTCTGTATCGCTTTCACTATCATTTATTTCAGCGCGACGTTTATGGAATTCATTCAATAATTTGTTACGATATTGTTGCCGCGTCGTACGTGTTGGAATCTGAATTAATTCTTCCTCAGTGTCAGGTTCGTCATTTTTGTCAGTATCAGTTACATATTCCCAAATTTTCCTTCTAACCCCGGGCTTCCGGCCACGTTTTTTAGGGGGTAATTCTTTGTCTTCCATCCGTTTACGTTTGATTGTATCAATTTGAGCGTGTTGAGTGTTTGAATTGACGGGGTTACGTGAAAGTACGTCCGCGTTTAAATTTATTCTTCCCGGTTTATATTTGATATCAAATTCGTAATCACTCAATTTTATTTTCCAGCGCGCGAGACGAGAAGTGGGGTCTTTTAACTTAGATAACCATTCTAGGGGACGATGATCCGAATAAACTGTAAATTTTTGTCCATATAAATACGGCCGAAAATATTGAACCGCGTATACGATTGCAAGCAATTCTTTTTCAGTTGTGGAGTATCGCGTTTCTGCATCATTTAATGAACGCGATGCATAGGCAACCGGAAGATCATTGCCATCGTGCATTTGGCTTAGAACAGCTCCAATTGCATAATTACTTGCGTCACAAGTTACGAAAAACCGTTGATCGAACAAAGGGTATTGCAATATCGGAGGATTACATAATTTTTCCTTTAAAATTTCGAATGATTGCTGTTGTTCATTTTTCCAATCAAAAGGTTCATTTTTCTTTAATAATAGAGTCATTGGTTTTGATATTTTAGCGAAATCATTAATAAATCGTCGATAGTACCCGGCTAAACCTAAAAATTGTTTAATTTTCTTCGGAGATGTTGGTGTAGGAAAATCTTTAACGCTTTGAATTTTTGTTGGGTCCGGAATTACCCCTTTGTCGGAAATTATATGACCTAAATAATTCACGGAATGTTTTAGAAATTCGCATTTTCCGGGTTGTAGTTTTAAATTAACGGCGCGCAACCTTTCAATTAATTTGAAAAATTTCTTATCATGTTCCTCTAAAGTTCTAGCAAAAATTATAATATCGTCCAAATAAACTAACATTTCAGTTCCCAATAGTCCGTATAGTGCACTGTCCATAAGTCGTTGGAATGTCGCGGGGGCATTTTTTAACCCGAATGGCATTCTATTCCACTCAAAATGTCCGTGTGGCGTGCTGAAGGCAGTTTTGTATTTATCCTTTTCGGCTACATTTATTTGGTGAAAACCCGAAGCGAGATCCAAGGTGGTAAAGTACTGGGCTTTCTGCAAGGAATCTATAATTTCAGTTATATTTGGAATGGGATAGCTATTTCCTATAGTTTTATCATTAAGTGCTCGGTAATCGATGACCATTCGCCATCGCTTTTTCCCGTCAGCACCTGGTTTCTTGGGAACAATCCATACAGGGGAAGCATAGGGTGAATCTGATTGTCGTATGATTCCTTGATCAAGCAATTCCTCCACCTGTTTTTGAATTTCCTCTCTATGACAAGGAGGATATCGGTAAATCTTTGCCCGAATGGGTTGATTATCTATCAAATCTATTGTATGTTCGACCTTTTTAGCTGCAGTGAGAATTTCATCAGGGAGGTAAAATAGATCTGCAGCTTCGTGAATAATTTTAAACAAGTGTTCGCGTTCAACTGTATCCAAATGTTCAATATCCATATTTTCCAAAATTTTTGTTATCCGCTCCTCATTTGAAATTTGAATTTGATTGATTTTAGCTTGTGAGTTGGAATTACTATTTTTAATTTTGTCAATTGGTATTATAGAGACTAATGGCATAGAAAATTGAACATTATGTGAGGTAGAATTTATAGCATAGACATATGCAACATCTGATTTGACCTTTACCAGGGATTCTCCTATGTAAACACCACTTTCCATGGGGATTCTTTCTAAATATCCCTCAGATATATTTTGAGCATTACAAATTCGTAAATAAATTAATTTTTTAGTTCTTGGCGGAATAGTAATTATCTCGCTTTGTAAAAATGGATAATACACATTATTAACTTTTAAAACTTTATCTTTAAACGAAATTTCTACTTCCTGATCTTCAAAAAATTTTGATCCCAAAATGCCATCTTCCATAATAGGAAAATGGTCACGTACTATTTGAAAAGGGACTGATTTACCCCCGATCTCTAAAAATATTTGCGCAAGAGTATTTACGGTATTATCAGTAATTCCACATAATTCAAAAGTTACCGAGACGTCAACTCCCAAATGACCATTAATAGAGCCTTGTTTAATTAAGTTCACCTGAGCACCGGTGTCAACCAAAAATGTACCTTTACCCTTGTTAAAATATTCAGCTTTAACCTCGATTACGGGTGCTTTAGCTATACCTCCATTCCCGAGCAAAATTTGAGTTTTTATAGGTGGTTCACGGCGAAAGGACTCAATCCGCGACCTGATTGAGTCATATCCAAGTTTTTTGAACAATTCATGTCATTAATTCCATCATTATTATAAGCCTCAGTATAGTTTACTTGTGCATTTTGGGGTCTGTTCTTATTCTGAATTGGGTTATAATTTCCTGTATTTGGATTATTAGTATTATTATATTTAGGTTGCTGATTGTTATACATTTGTTGTTGATAATTGTTTTGATTTTGATTCGGATAATTATTTGGTCTCGGGTTATTATATTGTTGATATCTTGTTCCCGGTTTATAAGCATTATCTGATCGCAACTGATTAGGCACGTTATTGAATGGTGGGTTATACGGATAATTAGGACTACCATTGTTGAAATGAGACGGAGAAAGTCTTGCAAGAGCGGTACGACAATTGTTTGTATCATGGCCACTTTTGCCATGAATTAAACAATATAATTCTTGGTTTTTCTGTAAAATGTCAGTTTTATAAGAAGTTTTATTAAAAAATGCACTCTGGGCATTACATTCTTGTTCTACTCTTAGCGCCTGCGTAATGGCAGCACTCAAATCTCTCGGATTTGCTATTTTAGTGCGAATTTCAATGTCTGGTTTGAGTCCTTTAAGGAACTGATCCAAAGCAGTGCGGTCAATTAAGTCCTTCAATGTTATTGTTTCATTAATGTTCATTCCCACCATGTTATTAATATTTGATTTTGCGCGACTTACAATTTTCTCAATACGTGAAGCAAATGTTGCTACTGAGTCATTCGGAATCATAAATTCACGAGTTAATGTAGTTAGCCAATGTGAAAAATTAAAACCCTCATCAAATCTATTTCTGAATTGATTAATCAAATCTGTTATATTATTAAGATTCTGTAAATTTCTGTAATAAAAGTCAAATGCTGGCCCGCTCAGTTTAGATGCCAGCATAACAATAAATGACCTTTCTTCATTGATTCTAAGACTATCGGCAAGATAACGAAGGTGGCGACAAAATTCATCCACCGGTATGTTAGAACCGTCAAATTGTGGTATCGAATCTTTTGCATCGCGAGCTTTCAATGTCCCTTGGTGCAAATTATTAATCGGTTGGATAATTGGTGGATTCTCCGGATCCTCATTGTGAATTCCGTTCATCATGATTACTAAAGAAAGAAAATTGGGTAGGATTGGGATTCAATATGCAACTTATTTTTCGACTCACCAGGAGAAGGTAGACGTTCTGTCCTGATGGGGCTAGTGATCCTCGACTGTTCAACTGCAGACTCTCACTTCCTGTCAGATAGCTCTGCTTCCTGTCCTTGGCCCTGATGTGATCGGTCTAGACTGGTTGATAGCAGCAGATGATGCACGGTTTCCCGAAATTTAACACGATCCTGGTCACGGCACCAAAAATTTTTACTGTAACACTCCGATGTCGCGTCACACAGGGAAACCGTGAAATGATTAGACTTTAAATATTTTTGATATTGAATTTATTGGAGAGTAGTGATCTCCGTACAAATAATTATCGGAAGTGTATTCGTGGTTTTGTGTTGGTGATGGGAGAGCCTCAACTTAGTGAGTTTAAACTCCCGGGATAGCCTCCTGTTAAGGATTAGAATCCCATGCAATGTGTATCGAGTCAGTGTGAACACTAGCCAAAGACTAGCCAAAGTCCCCTTGGAGACCAGGGTTTATAAAGGAAAAATGTGTAATTAGTGGCCCTAGCTCTGGGCAATGCTCATCAAAAACTGTCCATTAATTTT
>JABFPD010000559.1:0-11000 GCA_022817545.1 Cremastobaeus sp. ZL-2020 | reverse complement strand
CCGCAAAGCACATGTCCGCGAATTTGGATCGAATACGCATGTATTCCACGCGTATTACCATTTCCACGTGGAATCCACACGTATTCGAGGCAAAATACGCGGACATTACACAGCTGTGCTCTGCGGGTATTGCAGTACTCTGCCACATTTGTTTTGTGTTGTCGTTCTTCCAAGAAACTTTTCAGCGTATCTTTCACAAAAAAAAAAAATAGAATCTTTTTAGATTGAGTGTTTTTTGTTGTGAAGGTTATTGGCGACAATATACAATTACTTAATAAACAGTCATGAATGCATGGGCTACACGGAGAAAAGTTTTGGCATTTTGTGCAAAAGGTAGAAGAAGAAGAACTGGAAGTTAGTGTTATTGGGGTGGTCAGAGTAAGATAACTTGGCTCTTACTTAATTCCTTTTGTTGTTATCCACATATAACCTGGTTATATTTTTAAATATGCATTGAAATTTCTACCTTGTATTAGATTGCCACTCTGTTGGATTTGTTTTTGTGTTGTTGTAGAAAAAATACAATTTAGTGAAACTTGTTTACAATTGTTCAACAGTTTTGTTCATTCATTAAAATTTGAATTATTATTAATTTGATTTCAGCTGACAGTTTACTTGTGAAATAAAGAACCATGGATAAGCTAGACGAATACAGTTTATTATTGATTATGGATTTGCTGAATTTCGACGATTTGTTGTCTTGTGCAAGAGGTAAGGCTTCTAGACACAACTGTACTGAAATAACACTAATATTAAAAACACATAATCATCCATTTCAGTTTGTGTTCAATGGAGGACCCTCGTCAAGCTAGAACGGTTCTCCGTAATAGAAGCTGGTTATGATGGCGGTAATTATGATCACAATTGCAACTACTGGCGGAAGTCAACAACTGTCGAATTAACAGAAAAAATCAAGCAAATAAGACCGTTTGTTAGAAGATTAACTTTAACAACGTCAACGTCATCAATAGACTACCTCAGTTTCAAATTCGACGACGATCGTAGGGACAACAAATGTGCCAACTACAGTTTAGAGAATAATGAAACACTTGATCTTCTGAGCCTCTTACATGGCCATTCAACGGAGATTAATCATATTAACCTAGAAGCCATAGAACACAGTGAACCATTTGCAAAGTTTCTTAATTCTTGCAACAAATTAGAAACAGTATACTTTGATAATAGCGATTACATCAATATTATCAACCAATGCCCATTGAATTGTGTGGAATCTTTAGACATCAGTTTGGCTGACCCAATTGATGATGACCTAATTGAAGTTGATTTGACTGATGACTTTGCTGATTTTTCCGACAGCCCAGTAAGTTTTCGCTTCACCACCTATCATCGACTCCCTGGATAAAATTTCATAACTGATTTGCAAATTTCATAATAGAATTTCATATCATGAAATTTTTGGTTTTGTGTCGTGTAAATTCATGACAATTTGTTTTATTTCATAATCGTTTTACACTTTTGATGCAGAATTAGAGAATTCATGACATAAATTTCGATTATGAAATTTCTCATTTTGTTACCCAGAATTTTTTGTATCAAAGCGAAGAAATTCTTAATCGAAATTTATATCATGAATTCTCGAATTCTGTATAGAAAGTGTAAAACGATTATGAAGTAAAACAAATTGTCATGAATTTACATGATACGAAACTAACAATTTCATGTCATCAAATTCTATTATGAAATGTACAAATCAGTTATGAGACTTTAACCACGGCTCAAATGAACTCTTTTCATTAATATTTATATGCACGGTATTTACGTTTTAGAAATTGACCAACCTGAAATCATTAAGCATATTTACTAGCGAGGAACATAGTTCTGATTACGTGCACCCACTGCAAATGACTTCCAGTCGAATAGCTAAGCTATTCCAATTCATCAAACATATCGAAAACTTGGATGTACATTTTCTGTATGAAGATGAAGATGAAGACGTGAGCTTTTTACAGAAGATACCAATAGTTTTTGAGCAAATTAGCACTTTAACTAAACTGCAACAAGTGAAACTTCGTGTAACCATTGAGGATTCTGTCACTCGGGAACCAATGTGGACTAAGGAAATTTCGAAAATCATTCGAAGTTGCAGGCTTCTCAAAGTCGTCGAATTTGGAGGCGAGTTGTTTGCAAGTAATAATTGTTTTCTTTGTACAGAAAGAAATTGCAATGAAAATTCATTTTTCTGTTCGTAGAATTGTGTCAACCAGACGGTGTTGTACTAGATGCTCTTTTCTCGTTGCCACAATTGCGATCCCTAAATGCGTATGGTAATTTTGAACAAGCAAGGAAAGTGATCTCAAGAGCTATGCTGGAAAATAGAGTTGTGCTTATTTCTGGTAATTCATATGACAAGCTGCTGAAATTGAAAATTGTCAATCGACGAAACAGTAGCCAGAAATCACCTCAGACATTGCATATTAATTTGGTCGCATCGGATGCGAAATGTTGGTGCGAAGAAATGGATGCGTTTGTTAGAACATTTGCTGAGAAAAGTTGGTCACTTTCATGGGTTAGTGTGAAATGCGAAGTGTGACATTGTTTTATCAAAAGTACATTTCAAGAGTTTCAGAAATGGCACCTTTTTTATTTAAAATTATTCTAATAGTCTTCTATAAGTTTGTTGTACCAACTTTAACTGTACCATGGTTTTAATTAAAAAATGTTTATCATACAGAAATATTGATTTCCCCTAAACGCTATTAAGTACATTATAAATTTGATGAATTGGTTTTATTTTAATCCGTTCATACACCTTATCCATTATAATGGACATGACATAAAATTCCATTATTTTCTATAATTTATTAATTTATGTAACTAAAAATGAAAATTTCAATTGAAATTCTTGTTGTAGGTATATTTTAATAAATTATATAAAGAAACATGACAAAAACCAAAGAATTTATTCACAAATTATAAAAACAATTTTCCAAAATTTTATTCAAATGTTAAATATCAACATCAAATCCATTTGTTTGCATTGAAGAATTTGTTTATACATTTTATTCATTTATATGCTTAAATCAAAGCGTTAAACAATTACATAATAATTATTAAAACAATATTTGATTAATTATCAAAGTTATAAACAAAATAAAATTACTCCTAAATTATGTTTTCAATCGAAAATCTCAAATCGTTTGCAATATTAGGAAGTTCTTTTGCTGAGAAAAAATTTTGTTTACATCAATCCCTTTTTTCATTTATTTATGTAAATTTCTGACTGTTGATATAAAGGCCATTTTCAAGTAAACGGATTGAATGAACTTAATGTACCTTGAATTAACTGGTCTAATAAATTCTAGTTAACCCTTTCCCACGCGAAGTGTCATTTTGGCCAAAAAAAACACAGTAAAAGACATTTTTCCACCGAGTGATGAGGGAGAAAACCCCCCACTTTTCTCTGGTCAAGAGTTAGAAAAATTATTTCTTGTTATATTTAAGGAGGATATAGCTTTTTTATTCATTTACTTCATTGACAATTGTTAAAATTTTACTATAAATGAAAATAACAAAAAATTAGCTTACATTGTTATATTATATTAATTTTACATTTTTAGACTATCTAGGCTCCTTTTTCCTGTGGTTATAATTTAAAAGACAATTATATTAATTGCGGTCCTTATCGTGTAAGCTACGTAAGCTATCGAGCTTACATGATTATCAATATATAAAACTTGGAAAAATAAAAAATTCTATACATTTTTATCCTTAATTTATTTGTATTACTTCAATAAAAAAATCACGTAAGCTATATACATGATCACATTTTTAGTTCGATGCAAAATTGATGTGGCTGAATTTCGTACCGTACATTTTTTTTCTTAATTTGAAAGTACTGATTATAAAAATAATTCATTGCAGATAATGCATGCTCTTTACGGTAGTCGAATATATATGGGGACAAATTCATGACTTTGCAAACATTCGATTTTTAGCTTTGTTGAGTAAATTGAACAAAATTACAAATTTTTAATTCATTTATTGAATTATGATTTCGAAATTTTTGCATATTCCTGGAGCATCCAAATTTATTTTGGACATTGCTGGTGTCATTTTAAAAGCTTTGATGAGTTGAACGGGTGGTAATTGAAGAATAACTGAAAACTGTGTGGCTGAGTTCGATCGCAGTATTTGATAAAGCCTTCCCAAACCCTCAGCTGCCTCCACTCTTGCTTAATAATCAGTCGTTGTAAAATATATTCATAACAAATCCACTGAGCCTGGGATGCTGTGGCGTTATTTCCAATTTTGTTGCATCACTACAGCCATTATTTCCTGCGTGTAGACGTTTTTTTCGGAGAAGCATAGATAACTCGCTGAAAGAATGAATGTCTTTTAATTGGTTGCAAAATACTTATTTAATAATACAGGTCAAATTACCTTTGATTATTGTCTTGAGTTCGGCCTTGTTAGAATCTATATTATGCAGAAGCAACTAACAAATGCGTTGCACTTAGTGGAGAAGGACAACCGTGACTCCTTGTTTGGTCAGCCCATTCAGAACAGAAATTGAAAATCTAACTTCCAACTCTTGACACCAGTTGGTAGAAGGCCATTTTGCATCTTTTGTAATGCTGAAATTTTACCATACATTTATCTCATATCTTACAGCTTCAAATTTTGTTAAAAAATTTACTTTGATGTTAAATTATTTGTTTACTCTACAGGTTTAAATATTTCTTATATTGATTTATTTTTTTTATGTGTTAGAATACAATTTTAGTGTTTTTGATCATCATGTAATCGCACAATGTGTAGAACATTGCATTTGTTTTAAAAATCTAAAAAATTTCATTTTAAAAAATAAAATAAACCGAGTACCTTGTATCACTGTGTATAAATGAACTGTGATCTCTATTTGGCAATCATAGCCAAAGATCCCATACAGGTAATTAAATGGATGCAGCTAACGCAATAAATATTTTTTATTACAAATTAAAAAATGTTACTTTTTTAGGCAAATATTGGTTTTGTCTGGAGGCCCTCGACGTGACTCATTTTAGAAAGTGAAAATTGTAAAATCTTAGTAATTAAAAGTGACAAAATCATAAAATAAGATACCCGTAGCGCAAACTATTTTAATTCGAAAGGGCGTTAATAAATTTTTTTCTATAATTTTAGTCCTCTATATTTGAATAAGTACAATTTGCACTTATTTCAGAAGTAAAAATTGTTCCACCTCTAAGTAAGTTGATATAGAACTTATGTTATAAGTAGGATTTATTAATTTCAGTTCATTAGAACAGTTAAGTTAAATCCACTTTTTACTAAGTGGCCTTATTATTACTAAGGCCCAATAAGACTATTTGTAACCCCATAGGTAACCTTAAACCTTCTCAGTCTTCTCACATGCAGTTCATTTCAACTCATAGGTCCATGTGGAAGCAGCGTTGAGACACGTTTTAAGAAATACGTTTTATAAAAACTGATTTTTATCTGTTCAAGAGGTCAGTGTGAAGATATTGTTAAATTATTTATCAGTATTAAAAATTGTTTACAGAAATTAATTCAATCACATCTCGAACTTAAATTTTAATTAGTACCAAAGCCACCAAAAATAACAAAAGTAGCCACATTTTTCAAAAGTTAACCTTTAAATTTAAAATTGTTAATTTAAAAACTCAATGTATCATTTTATTCGCTTTTTTTTTACATATATGACAATTCTTAATATAAAAAAATATGTTTATATAAAAATTATATTGTTTTAGTAACTATTATTTACAAGTTTAATTTCTGTATGCCGCATAAACATATTCCAAACACTAAATTAGAATTAAGTAAAATAATTGTAACTTAATAATTTACATTCTACAATATATAATTTTATGATACTTTAATAAAAAAAAAGGGGGTTTCACAGTTAAATGAATAAAATATACCTTTGTATACATTACAACTGCATTTTTTGTTGAGTTATAGTTAGGAGCAATTGCATGCAAAACAAATGTCAGTTGTTGATACATCTAACTAAAAGAAAGTCCTGGTGTCTTTGAAATGCATAACTCTCCCACATTGGCATTAAAGTTTACAACATAAATCCCATTATGTTGTTAGGTTAATTTGCAATTGCTCTCATTTCACCACACAATTGGGCTCCGGTATTTAAACAACCATCCTGTCATGGTGAATCGATGGTCCAGAATTATTTTCTGTTGTCGTTATTGTTGACTGTTGTTGACTAAAAATTTCATTAATTGTACACAACTCGTTGTTATTGCCAAATAGGTAGTCTGCATACCTACTGTCGGTAGCTCGGTACAATCGGTAGTCGGTAGACTCAACTCAACTGGAACATTTCCACAGGTGTCGCTAAATACGCACACGAGCTTTTGCGGAACTTATTTTAAAAATTATTTGGATCACAAAACAACGAAATACAACGAAATGTCAGCATTTTTCTACGCCATACTACGCAAAGTAGGAAAAATTGGTTAAGATTTGGAACGTATATGTATAATTTAATTATTTGTACATAAAATAATATAATTAATGTAAACTTTACTGATTTTCCTAAAAAATATTTATAGTATGGCTATTTAGAGTATTATAATGAATGACATATAACTAAATTAATAAGTTTACAAAAAATTACACCAATGGGTCATCGATTTTTGAATTACTGATTTTTTCTGACCCTTAGCATTGAAATAAAATCAACTAAACTTTGGGATCAAATGTTAACGGTGATTTTTAGCTATATTTTAAATCGAATTTTTGTTCATTTTCTTAAAAATATTTTTTTAGGCTCACTGTTTGTTCAAAATAAATGTCAGAATTGCAATTCTGTATATAAAAAAGTCCAAAGGATTCGAGTTTTGTACGTTACGGCCAATTTTCTTGGTCAGAAGCTTTGATAAAGGCATTTTTAGCGTATATGACAAAAATTTAACGTCAACCTCAGAATTCCTGGAATTCCAGTGAGGCTGGCTGTCACAAACTACAATTGCTTTGAAGGGTTGAACAGTTGAAAAACGGATTAAGAATGGATTTTGCGTTAAGTAAATATATTAACATTTCATATAAGATATCGAGATATTTTTGTTCAATTAAAACGATTAATATGAAATGAATTGTACAGCATTTGTTTAACTATATTTTGAATATTATTTATTTTATTGAGGTGGAAAACGTAGTGAAAATGCTAAATTTTAAGTTTAACTTACAATACACCTTAAAAACTGGGTTTCAAAAGTGTTCTCTGAGGAACGTTTAAATCGTTATTCGTGATTAAAGTGTTCCATATAAAAAGGTAAACGCTAATATAACGTGTAAAAAGGTTCTTCATGGAGTGTTTTTATAGCCGAGTTTTCACAGTGTATTATATTATATATATATAAATCAAAAAACCAAAAACCTAGAAAAATTAGGTGAGAGAAAGTTAGTTTGGTTATCACCGATCTATTTGCTGGAATATCATGAATTAAAAAACCCTGGTTAAGGTTTTGTGAAGAATCATATGAGTCAAAATTCGTGAAGTGGACCCCTCCGATACTAGCATAAAATAGAAATGAACACTTTTTACAGGATTCGAGATCTTATCATGCAAGAACAAACCCCTGTAAATATTTTTAAAAAATAATAATAATTAGCAATGTTATTAATAAATATATTTTTTTACATCATGCGTTAAGAAAATTCATATCTCCGTACCTGTTCAGTACAAATGAACAAAAACTTTGGAAATTTTAGTTCAATATATAAGCTTTCGAACAAAAATAATTATAAATAAAAAGATTTTTTTCAATGCACTAAAATTGATTTTTAATTAACAAATGGAAATTTTTCAATGTTCTGCGCTTGCTAGAAATAAAATGAAAAGACGACAAAAAACAGTATTTAATAAGGATTCTGATTTCGGAATAAAAATAAGATAACATTAATTTTTGTCGAAATTACAGCCATTTTCGTTGCACGGTGTACGCTGCGCGACGCCCGCGCCGGCAACCTCTTGCGCTCAGAATGGTTTATGCAATACGTTTATACTTGATTATATTTCTAAATACCTAGGTTTTTCATTAAATGAAAAACCTGCATAATCTGCATAATTCGGTTGAAATATTTATGAAAACATTTTTTTGATCAATTGAAAATATTGCAATAATGTAATTTTTTCAAATTTTCGCGCTGTCTTAAATATCTATTTTTTTGATCGCAATCTTGCTATATTATTAGTTCATGTTTATTTACTGTATTTTATGTTGTTTCACTGAAAAAAGCACATAGTAAAATATCAGTCAAAATCAGGGTAAATTTACTGAATTCATGTAAATTTACATAAATTATCTATGTAAAATTACACAAATCTAGTAAATTACCATGATTATTGCTGCCATTTTACAGTTTACATTTATCAGTGTTGTTTGTTTTTCTACGAAATGATATTTGTGCGCACATAACAATGAATGTTTTTGTCGAGCGAATTAAAAGATCACAAGTAAGATTTCAATATTGTACATTAAATGAAAAAAATACGGATTAATTTTTTACTGTATCTTTGTTTATTTTATATGTAAACATATCTCTTCGTTTTATTGATTATTCTCTGTAAGTTTTGTCAGTATAGTTATTTTCTGAAAAACGTTGTTCAATACAAGGGCGCAAGCGTCCTTGTATCAGAACTAACTATTATGTCTCTAGCGCAGGCGAAAAATCATATTTTGTGTCCAAGGGCTTTAGCCATAGGGCGTAAAAAACAAAAGTAAAAAACAATTTTTTACTTATAATGATAAACAAAATGTTACTGTTGCAATAATTTAACTTATTTAAATTCAATATAATGATAAACATTATTTTTCATAAATATTTCAACAGAATTATGCAGATTACATACTATTTAATGAAAAACCTAGGCATTTAGAAATATAATCAAGTATAAACTTATTGGATAAACCATTCTGAGCGCACGAGGT
Organism: Cremastobaeus sp. ZL-2020; assembly: GCA_022817545.1. Taxonomy (NCBI): domain Eukaryota; kingdom Metazoa; phylum Arthropoda; class Insecta; order Hymenoptera; family Scelionidae; genus Cremastobaeus; species Cremastobaeus sp. ZL-2020. Next base: position 2,067 of record JABFPD010000559.1, on the reverse strand, counting down.
TGCCGGCGCGGGCGTCGCGCGGCGTACACCGTGCAACGAAAATGGCTGTAATTTCGACAAAAATTAATGTTATCACATTTTTATTCCGAAATCAAAATCCTTATTAAATACTGTTTTTTGTCGTCTTTTCATTTTATTTCTTGCAAGCGCAGAACATTGAAAAATTTCCATTTGTTTATTAAAAATCAATTTTAGTGCATTGAAAACAAAATCTTTTTATTTATAATTATTTTTGTTCGAACGCTTATATATTGAACTAAAATTTCCGAAGTTTTTGTTTATTTGTACTGAACAGGTACGGAGATATGAATTTTCTTAACACATGATGTAAAAAAATATATTTATTAATAACATTGCTAATTATTATTATTTTTTAAAAATATTTACAGGGGTTTGTTCTTGCATGATATGATCTCGAATCGGAGGGATCCACTTCACGAATTTTGACTCATATTCTATTTATTTTTTGGTTCCTTTATTTTGAAAATCTGTTTTGGTTGATTTTATGCTTGTTATTCGTTTACTAACTATTATAAGTTAGTAAACAATTCTAAAAGAATATAGCTCAACGCGAAGAACATTTACCCTATCTTAATGCTGTTTAGACCCTTTCGTTGTGCAGACGTTACGATGTTACTGCTTTTCCGAAATGTTAAATAAAGATTCATCAAGTGCATTACGCACGACGAAGTGCACACAAATTTCAACAGACATTTAGAAGTTAAACACTATCAAATGTTAAATTTTATGACTGCAAACAGTTATAAGCACTTATAAGCACAAATCATAAAATATTTCTAAACAATTTATTTGAAGATCACGTGATCGTTAATTTACATACACCGAAATTATGCAAAATATAAAATGAGTACTATAATCACATGACAAAAGTTTTCTTGGTCTCCTTGCCTGGAACAGGTAGGAATCAGATTTTCTAACGTGTTTTCTGAAAAATTACAATTAAAAACAGGTTATTTCATCTTTCAGGAATTACCTACAATGTTAGATTTTTACCATAGCTACCATTAGACACTATTGTCCTCATTAAGAAACAATACAAAAATTTACCAAGCCCTTTAAGAAGAGATTAAAAAACTAATGAAAACTTGAAAAGAGCATAATAGAATAATCAAGTAGCCTTTATTTGAGTTCATAGCGTTACCCAACTAATAATTATTCTCTTTAAAATAATTAACCTATAATTAATAAGGAAGAAATTATGAAAAGTCTAGAAGAAATGCATTTTAGTCTAATTGATTTAACATTTAGATTCAATCAGATACTTCTCGATGAATATTGAAAAAAATAGGCTTTTCCACAAACAATTAACATTATAAATATTGGAATTTCACATGATTTGGGAAAAACATAGCGCATATGAGTGTAGTATGAGTGTATATGAGTTTTAATTGCGTTTTTACATAACTGGGGAGTAGCATATATATGAAAAATTGATTTTCAACAATTTTTTGTTCCAGCTTCTTAATGCGTTTTCTAAAAAAACTCAATAAATTATAGGTAAAGGTATAGTCAGCCACATTAATGCATGATTTTTGTTTTACCTATAAGGTAAAATACCCAGTCATGGATAGTTTAATAGTTCTGAGATGTCAACATACCGAAATTTAAGTGAACATTTATTTAAAATTAATAATTAATTATATTTTCTATAAAAGTAACCTTTCCTCTTTTTAGTAGCATCTTTACTACTTTTATTAATACAGCTTTGTAGGGTAATCTGTACAGTTGTTGCACTCCAAAAAGTAGTGTCTCACGTTGAGACACTTTTGCCATTTTGAGACATTTATTGTGTTTCAAATTTAGGAATGAGACAGAAAAAACGTCTCAAAATTATGAAAGTGTCTCAAAATGAGACAGTTATTTTTACAGTGTGGCCACCGTATAGTGAATGGCTCTGTGATCTTAAATAATCATATAGTAATTAAAAAACTATCGTAAAAGTCAAAAGAAATATTATATATTACAATACCATCTATAATGTATATTCCACAACAGTTTAGAATGATGTTCTATTGTTTATTAACGACCACTAACCATTTAAATGTG
>JABFPD010000558.1:0-11026 GCA_022817545.1 Cremastobaeus sp. ZL-2020 | reverse complement strand
CGGGATTTTTTGTTTCATACGTTGGCAACATTAAAAAGTTACCACCATTAACGCCAATGATGACAATCAGATCATAACCTTCCTATCTAGAATTTAACCAGTTTACAAAAAATAAATTATAAACAAAGACAGAAAAATGAATTTAATAATAAACCCACTACGAGTATTGCAATTTCAAAAAAACATCATTACACCTATCTATTATGCAATACAATCGAATACTTATGCAGGTATTTATGCAAATTTCAATATATGCACTGTCAAATCCATTCTACTTCACTGTTTTACTTCTCTACTTTACTGTTCAAAATGCTAAATCAATTGGAATAATTTTTTAAGAACATGTTCTTTTATGAATAAGTCATAATTATTGTGAAATAATTAAAATATCCTGTACTAATTTTCTTATGAATTGCGTTAGTATGTACTAATATTTAATAATTACATTGAACAATTAAAGCCTATGTTATAATTGTAATTTAACAATAAAAATTTCAAATGAAATTATTTCTGTTATTACTTAATTCATATGCTAAGAAACTTTCAAATAAAACAACTTGAATATATAACATGAAATGTATGAAATAAAAACTTGATATATGTAATTATTATTATTGATTATTCTATGAATATTTTGAAATTTCAAGTGTATACTGTTTTACATTAAGTTTACTTTTTATTAAGTTACTAAATCTTCTAAATTCATCATTACATTTTTATTTGCCTGAATTAATTTATTTGAAAGGTGAATAACTTTTCTATCTACACTTCTATTTGCTACAAATACTTGCAGAAGATGAATCAAATTGCAATTGAATCCAAGACGATAGATGAAATCAAATGCAATTGCCATTAATGGAACATTAGATTCATAAAGTCACTGATGGAATTATATCCGTTTGAATGAATAACATAAGTAATTAATGTATATTTAAATTATCAATGAATTTATTTAAGTTAATAAATTAACTAGAGGAATGTTAGAAATAAGATATTTCATATTAGTAATTTTTCATCTTATTAAGTGATTATTTCGTAATAAATTTTTTACTACAAGTTTTGTCATTTCTAAAATATGGATCAACTGTGACTAAAAAGAATTTAAATGTTTATATTATTAAGGAAATCAAAACAAATTGTATACATTGAATCTTCAAAAACGTGTAGTATTTAAAATTAATTAACCAAAACTAAGAATTATCTTAGTCCAAAATTAAATGCTAAAGAGGCTTATAATCAGTGATAATCATTTATAGTTAAATAAATATTTAATGCATATACTTGTTTTTGAAAAAAATTAAAATAATACAATTTCATATTACAGTTGGAATTAAATTGGGTGGAGCTGGAAAGAAAGGCTTGTTAAGGAAGGGTCAAATAGCAGAGAAAAAAAATTTGCCAGTGGAAACAGATGTAAACAAATTGATCAATTATTGTTGTGGAAGTAACATCTACACAGAAGGCGAGGATATTAAATTAAAACCTGATTCAGAATATCCCGAGTGGTTATTTGAACTACCTACTGGAAAAGTTCCACCCATTGAAGAGTTGGATCCAAACACCAAACAATATTGGAGGAGAGTAAGAGCTGAAGGCATAAAACACAAATTGCAATTAATTAAGTACCATAGACGGTGGAGATTGTATTAAAAATTGCATTTATCAGTTTGTTGTGTAATTCAATGTACATATTTGATCAAATATAATAATTCTCCATCTAAAAGTGTTTACAAAAATGAATCATCGAAAGACTTTAATTTTACACCTTCAATTACAATATCATATTAGCACTTCCTTGAACAGATCATGAAATCAGTTTAATCTTCCAATTAAATATAATTAATATCAAGTTGCTTTTTCATCATAAGTTATGAACAAATATCGCTTTAATTGTGGTACCAACTTTTTTCAAGATTATTACCAATTATTCATTAATCCTAAATTTTTATTGGTTGCTACCATTATTTCCAATAGTTAATGTATGATAAGGTGTCCTGATGTTATGCTATAAAACACCTGATAAAAGTAGACCAGTATCATTCGTACTTCTTATTTCATCTGTTGTATTTTAACAGACACAAGTAAAGAGTAGCTTCAATTTATTAAGGTAAATTAATACAAATATATTAAAATCTATATTGCTATTCACCAAAATAACTTTTTTTACTATGTTTTAAAGAGTTGTTGCGCTTTCATATATACATTTTCATATTTTAAATTAAAAAGTTGTTTAATTTTTGATAAAATTTCAGATGAAGCTGACATTTTTGTTTTTAGCTTCTTTCATATTTTTATGTTCTGCAACTATACAAGACAAGAGTAAGTTTTTTATCATTTTTGGTGAAATATGTATTAAATGAATAATATTATACTTAAACTTATGCAATTTTTTAGAAAAGATTGTATGTTACGTTACAAATTCATCAGCTGGTCGGAATGGCAATGGCAAATTCTCAATATCATTTGTCAACGCTTCACAGTGCACTCATATAATATATGCCTTTGCTGCGCTCGGTTTCGATGGCAGAATCGTTCACAACGAACAGGTTCATTTACCCTATGGTCAAGACGCCTACAGACAGCTTCGCCAGTTACGAGGAATAAATCCCGACTTGAAAATCATGCTTGCCATGGGTGGATGGGAGGATAGCGCAACCGATAAATACTCCGTGTATGTTTGCTTTGAGTAATTTCTGAATAAAAAGGTCTTCAGTTCATGAATAATCATTTCCTTATTTTATTGCAGGGCTGCATCAAATAAAAACTCTCGAACTGTACTTGCCAATAGTATAGTAGCATTTATCAAGAAGTACCAATTCGATGGTTTCGATTTCGCCTGGGAATACCCGAATCAGAGACAAGGTGTTGCAGTTGACAAGAAAAACTTCGTTCTTCTTCTTCAAGAACTGAAGGAAAAATTATCAAGAGAAGGGTTGCTGTTGTCGATTGCAGCAGCAGCTGCACCCATATCTGCTTCGAAATCCTACAATATTAGAGATGTTGCAAAACACGTAGATTTTATCAATTTAATGACATATGATTTTCACAAGCCATCAGAAGCCTTTGTAGGAATCAATGCTCCTCTTTATGCTTCTCCTGAGGAAACAGGATATCTGTCTACGTTGAACGTTGTAAGTATAATTTTTATAATTTGAAAGAAAAAAATCTTCATTAGCATTGTAGAAGAGCTGCATTGAGATGTACAAATTTTTTGAGTATCTGGTATAATCTTCAATTTTGCCCATGTTTAATTTACTTATTTTTTATAGAATGCTTCAGTACATTACTGGTTGGATAATGGAGCACCTCGCGAAAAATTAGTAATTGGTACAGCCTTCTATGGCAATTCTTTTATATTGGCCGATCAAACTAAAACCATTATCAGTTCTCTAAAATCTGCAAAAGGTATCAAAGGACCGTATACCGGCGAACCAGGACTTTTGTGTTACATGGAAATTTGCGAAAAATTGAAATATGAAAAATGGACTGAAAAATTCGATGAATATCAAAGAGTACCTTATGCATACAGAGGATCTCAATGGATTGGATATGAAAATGTTCGGTACGTACACTGTTGTATGCAACTCAAAAAATAGCAAGAAATATAATATCACACAAACATAAAGGATGAAATTAAATTTTTTTTTTGCGATGAAACCCTTTTTAAATACTCTAAATATTTTATTCCAGATCCGTAAGTGAAAAGGCCAATTATATAAAAAATATGGAATTGGGAGGGCTGATGATTTGGGCCATTGATATGGATGACTTTAGAGGTGTTTGTGGAGAGAAATGGCCTCTTTTGACAGCAGTGAATAATGTATTAAGAACTATAGATGTCTCGCATTTAATAAAACCAGTTCCAAAATTGACTACGGTAGCATCACCTTCAACCACAACAGAAAGTGATGAATTTGAAATTTGGAATGAAAACGATCTAATAAATGAAGAAAACATTAACACTGAGGAGGTTGAGGGCACCCACACTGTAAATGATGATAATTCAGATCATAATAACTATCGAAATCAAACACCAAACAGTAATGATCTAACTAGTAAGAAAGTTGTTCCAAGGATATTTCACAATTATTACAATTTATTAAAATAGCAATAGTTCTTCATTTATATAAATATTAATTTATAATTTTCAGGCAATTGTTATAAAAAAGAATGGTTTTGTGATCCAAGTACTTGCTCTATATATCATCGCTGCATAAAATACTCGAACGGTGGATTTTTAATACACACATTCAGTTGTCCTGTAGGCCTTTTTTGGGATGAAAGTCTCAACACTTGTAATTGGTCGCATAAAAAGCCATGAATATATGATAACACCTATATTAAGTCTACAACAAAAGTTATAAAATCCAAGGCTATCAACTACGGGCCTAAACTAATACCAGTATTAACTACCACAGTTTTCAATTTGATGGTTTCGACAGAATATGGCGAATTATTTAATAAAAGATTCTTTTATTAATTAATTATAGTTTAATTTTTATTATTATTTAATCATAATGAAAAGAAGATTATTTGACATTTAGTTATTTAGCAAATTAACATGTTTTGATTTCCAGGAATTTATGTATATAATTATAATATTACATTACATATACTAAAAAGGTGTAGTCACATATAAAATATTGTAAACTTCTAAGCTTGACAATTACAATAAATAAAAAAAAACAGTATAGAAAAATCAAAAAGTTCACTTTTTGTACACCTAGTGATAGTATATCATCCAAAATCAAATATTGAATTATAGTCCGCGAGCTTATTGTAGGAATCTAATGTACATACAGTTGAATAAAGAACAGTTAATTATAGAAAAACATGTTTTATTAAACTCAAAAAATATCACTTTGATTTTGTATTTGTATAATACGGGAGCAGACTAAAAATCTGGTTTTCTAGTTGAAATATATATGAGTTAACAAATTGTTGACATGTCAACATGATAAAGTTCCGTCAAGTCTCTAAACTTGTATCAGCCATTGCAGAAAAAACATTTCCAATGCAACATTCTCAATAATGTTGCATCATACTGTGAGCTTCTGATCAATTGTTTTTATCAATTCTTCTAGTTTACCAATTTTAATTAATGGTTAAAATGAATTGCGAATAGTATTGTTTGGATCACTAACAACTTTGGACATTCCATCTTTGATAATTTTCAGACATTCCAAGTCTGAATTTATTGTGTCAATTAATTGTGCTACACCCTGCTGTTCCATTGTTAGATACTAAAAAAAGAAAATATCACAGTTGTAGTTATTATAATATTATAAATGCAGAATACTAAATGTAACTCACATATAAAAATATTTACAAAACAACAAATACTTACAGCCTTAATGTCATCTTGTGCTATAGGATCCATTGTATATCTTTCTTGATTTTGTGCATCGATGTGCCGCCGCATTCTTAATTGTGATAACATTTCACTGATCCTGCCTTTGAATTGTGTTGGAGCACTTATTTGTGAGTGCATTGCCTCAAGTCTGTTTGTTGATACTTCTTCCTCTGGCTGTAGTGTGAGGCCCACTTTTCGTGTTATTTCTTGACGAACTAGAATCTGAAAATATTATTTACAAAATTAATTTTATTTCAATTATTAATTAGTACAATCAATTATTGACTGATAAACTTGAGTATATAGTTTACAAAAAGATAAATCAATGATTACTTAGTATAATTAAATTTTTTCAGTAAGCAAAGCTCCTTAAGGTAGTTCCATCACAGAAAATTGACTAGACATTTTATAGGGTGACAAAGTGGCAATAATTAGCTCAAAGATGCTGAATTCAGCTTGTTTGATAATTTGATGTTTGGCATCCAAGTGTAAGCTCAGTGATTGCAAGTGAACTGATAGAACTACCTTAACCGCAGAGATGTGAGTTAAAGTCTCTGATCTGAGCAGATTTTGCTTACTCCAAAACTCAACGTTCAAACTTGAGACGTTAACGGGTAAAAATCCGGAGACGAAGACAATCAGCAATTATAATACTGGAAAATGAACTGGAAAACAATTTGTACCGCGCTCACAGACGCAAGTCGTGCCCACGTGGATTCAACATGGCAATGACGATCTGTCTGTCAGGTAACGAACCACGTTGAAAGCGGGGACATTTGATTTACTACGGATTATCTTACGAAACAAAGGCAATCGCTTGCTTTCCAGCTCGACCTAGAGGACTACTGTTAGCTCGCGCGTTACGTCTAATATATTGACTATTGAGTGTGTCAAAATGCTCATGCTGTGTTGATAGTAATAGACTAAGCTATGCTGGTGTTTTACTCCAGGGCACCCTCCTCCTCCAGCTGCGCAAGGAACTTCGGCAACCGGTACTTGGGGTCGACCTGCCGCACCAAATCTGTCAGACTCAGCAACTGCTTCATGCCAATGAATACTCTGAAAATTTACAGAATCATTAAATTTCACTCTAAATTTAATCATTGACACTGAATAAAGTTATGTGGAAATTTAATCCATGTACCGTTTTCCTTTTAGTTTTCCATGCAGATAGTGCAGCTCGTCTTTTGTGAATAATTCCACGTGTTCCACAACTTTGATCAGGTGCTCTGGTTCTGATAAGTTAGGTACGTGAAGAATTTTGTTGAAGGCTGAGAGAAGTTCCATTTCTTCCAAAACTTGCCTGCAAATGATGACGAAATGATGAAAAATGCACATTATGTAAAAATATGTTGTCTTTATTCAAACCTGGTCGATCATAAACAGCATTAACAAATAATTACTGAATTGACAATAATGTAAAAATTAAATACAAATTCAAACTAATTTACAATAGACATTTGTTATTTAATTTGAATCTTATTAAAATCTTATTAAAATAAAAATGATAATAAACTGAAACAAGAAACAGTAATTACTAAGCAAGTAAAAAATAATTGTTAGCAGTCAAAAATACCTTCGACTTGTTGTGGCTAGGATCAGCAATTTGCGACCCCGAGGTGGTTGTTTCTTCAATAACACCAAGAGAGCTTGTAATGTCAGATTGGAGTAGCGAGGTCCAATGGGACCATAGTCCAGGAGTCGTTCAATGTTGTCCACCAAGATGCAGCTCAGTTGGGAGCGATAAGCATCATCAAAGATCTGAAAACAGGAGCAGTGTAACAAACACAGATATAAAAAGGGAAACGGAAGCCTCGAAGTTTAGAATAGAAATCGCACCTTTCTGATAGACAAGCACTTGGCAGACTCTGTGTACCCGACCATGTCTTCTGGGGTGCAAACCTTGACGAAGGGAAAGTCTGAATTTTTGGCGATTTGCGCCGCGAGAGCAGTTTTGCCAGAGTTCGGTGGTCCCTCGAGAAGCACCGATACCAAACCGGAACACTCGGTTTTCCTTGCTTTTTCCGCATGCAGGCTTCCATCTGCTAAAATTTCATCCACAGGCTTGCCCCAGATTATGACTCCACGCATGAGCAGGTGATCTAACAATTCGGCAGCTGTGCCGAAAGCCTGTAAAGTTTTCAAGTCAGTGAAAAACACCGTAGCAATTAACAAAACTTAGACTTTGCTTAATTATCAGTAACAAAAAGTCACGCACTGGTTTGATATCGTTCTCCAAAGCATGCAGAAAGTCGGTGCGAGAGACCATGAGTTTATCCATAGCAGCTGGGTAAACCTCGACCTAGCTAGAAGCTTTGATGAGTCTGTTCATGGCTGTGCTTTGTGCCGCTCTGACCAAGCCCTCGAGTTCTGCACCACTGAAGTTTTTCGTTGAAGCAGCCAGCTCGTTCAAATCAACATCAGGGGCGATCTTTTTGTACTCTCGCATGCGAGTCGTGTGGATGTTGAGAATTTGGAACCTTCCTTTCTCGTCTGGGAGACTTATTTCCATTTGAACCTAGTTAAGGAAATTTAATCAAATTTTGGGGCCTTCAGCAACGAAAAATATATGCACTTGCAAATTGTCCTGTTTTTTGTATTTTATGTTCAACATATTAGAAGGAAAATATTCAGAAATTGTTTCATTTCATTAAGCAAAAAGAGATGTAGTGAATATTGGGTGTAATCACCTAACAATTTTTATTTAATTTTTCCAGTTACTGTAAAAAAGTTACTGAAAAGTAATGACGAAATATTTGCATAAGGTTTTACCTCTAATCGACCAGGTCGTAGCAAGGCTTCGTCTATCATATCTCGCCTGTTTGTCATACCAATAACTAGAATATTGTTCAGCTGCTCGACACCGTCAATTTTAGCCAAGAGCTGATTGACCACGGTGTCGTGCACCCCAGTGTTTCCAGCAACACTGCCTCGAGATTTGCAGATGGCGTCAATTTCGTCGAAAATGATGATATGCAGGCCACTATTTGGTCCCAACTGCAAAGAAATGGAAATTATTTCTGAAATTGAACACTATTTACTTATAACATAAACTTATACTCTCGATCCGATCCAAAATGCTCTCAAAGACCCTGGAGACTCACCCTCTTCTCCTCTTCCTCAGCCTCAGCAAACAGTCGTCGAACATTAGCTTCGCTCTCTCCCACATACTTGTCCAGAATCTGCGGACCATTGACAATCTTTGGTTCCCTGGCATTCAACATAGTGCCGATTTGTCTGGCCATCAGCGTCTTTCCAGTGCCCGGAGGCCCGTACAGCAAAATTCCCTTCACGTGTTTGCAGCCCAGCTGCTGCACGACTTCAGGAGGGAAAACTCGAGACGCAAAAGCTCTCCTGAAAATGGCACTGAACTCCTTATCGAGACCACCGATGCCCATCTTCTGGAAGTCCCAGTCTGGGTTGATGATCGACTGCCTCACCACCTTGCCCTTGGCGGTCCCTGTGAGGTTCAAGCTCGAATTCTCGGCCTTCTCGAACTGGATGGTCGTGTCTCCCAGACAACGACCCATTCGACTCTTCTTCGGCTTCGCCTCTTGGCCACTCTTAATTGCGTTGATGTCTGCAGCCTCCAGACTCTTTACCACCAGTCCAAGAAGCTTCTTGTCGTAAAATCTGAAGGCCAGTTGCTGCCCCACAGTGAATGCCTGCCCCACAAACTGCATGAGGAATTCTTTCGCCATCTGGTTCGTATCGTATGGTTCCTGGGTGATGCTGTAAATTACGTAGTTGTTTACTCTAATTACAAAACTATTATTACAAACAAAATTGTTCTTCCATTAATTAATAAAAATATCTTCTTCTATCTCAAAGGCTATTAAGTTAAAAGGAATTAAATGGCAAGTCGACTAACGTTTTCTTCTGGAGAAAATCAGCTTCCAAAACAATGGTGCAAAGACATTCAGAAGTCGACGAGGGATCAAAGTAATAGGGTCTGACTTCGATGTCCTGGCCAAGAGATAACATGGCCCACTTTCTCTGGGGCATGCTGAAGCCAATACACCCCCTGGCGATCTCATGGTGGGATTTGATGGAGAAAATAAACGACTGGTTTTGGCCTGCTGGTATCACTTCAATGTGCCTGAAAAAACGAACGACGTTAGTCTGTGCAATTGCTTAATGCTAATTGAGTACTCGAGGGAGAGCAACATTACTTGATGTCCTTCGCAAAGTCGTCTGGGTTGATGACTGCACAGTTGGTGTAGCTGAGCTCGTCCGTGGGACATTTCGTTGCTTTCATATACTGAAAAATCAATAAGGAAAGTCATTTTCTGTGCTCTTTGTTTCTGCATTTACCGAGTGTAATTTTCCAGCAAAGGAACATTATTCGAAAACTAACTGAAATGATGCGTTGCCATCAACAGTTATTAGTCAACATTAATTAATTGACCAATTTTTAACAAGTCAATATTGGTGGCATGTGTAAAGATTAATTAATCGATTAATTAACTGTTAATTGAGTTGCAAATAAAAATTAAACATGTAAATTCTGCTTCGAAATGCAGCTCTGCCTAATGTTGAATAACAAATAAACAGATCGATTTTAGCAAATTTTCAACACGTTTAACTGCAAACTTGCAGCTTATCTTGTGTGGAATTTTCATTCGAACAGAACTGTTGCATGAACCAAGTTTGACTAGCTGAGTCTTTTACATCATAACACACTTCTCGCAGTGCATCAAACCAAGAATCAGATTACGCCGTCGAGTTTTGTCCCGCTTTATCGATTCCTAAAGTGGCCATTATTTTTAACTTGTCCAGTTTGCACTTCCTTTAAATCTCCAGTTTTGATAAATACTTGATTACTTCCATATTGATTTCCATTGGATAAATTGTGACAGGCAATATGTATAGTTTCGTGTTTTAATGATGCTCTCGTTTGTAGAAATCAATGGCTAATATTAGGCTTGCTTTCCTTCGCTCATTTGTAATTTTACGCTTTACTCTTAGCATTATTATCATCCATTATTGCATTGATGTTTTTAATGGTATATGATGCAATTACATTATTTAATATAAAGTACGAATAGAAAGGTAAAATTATCTTCATAATCTTTATTGATTGAAATCAATTTAGTTGATTAACATTAAACATTTACGGTTGAATGGATTTAGTGTTTGATTTTAACAAGATCATCATCATGATCGCATCAATCATATCAAAACACATTCGAATGACTGAAAATTTGAAGATTTATTGACGAAAGGAAAATGACTAATGGAGCAGATCAGGAGCCTTGAGTTGCGACCTTTTATTATTAACCTAATGGAAATATCAGTGACATCTAAGTTATCCGATCAAGAATGTGATCTGATTTAGCCAGTATTTGAACCGGCTTGTGTGTGTCAAGAAACACTTGATATTAGTGTATAGCCCAAGAAGCTTCTCTGGTCAAACAGTGTGGATTATGTCCGTGCTTGTGTGTGTGAAATCCAACTCTTCAACTCGCAAACTAAAACCAAATTAAAAGGTCATAAGACTGGTTTATTCGCAAATAAACACATAATACGTCTCCGCTCCAAGAGTTCTATATTTAAGTGCACTTAATGAGTATTTAATTGTTAAATCTCTGCATCAAGTTTATTTTCTTAGCAATTGCTGCAAAAAGAAAGGTGACCCCCCTCCCCCCTAACCAATAAAATATGGTATTTTTT
>JABFPD010000557.1:0-11026 GCA_022817545.1 Cremastobaeus sp. ZL-2020 | reverse complement strand
GTACAAAAGTAAGATGTATGCATATATCTGTACAAGATGGATGCATAGATTTACCACAAATGGCATCAATGGCTTCATCATCATGAAAGTTAGACCCAATCATTTTGATGCGTGTGAGAGCGACTTCCGTTTTTATTTTTAATATTTTAAGTATCTGCTTCAAATCATTAATATGTTTTTGTCGAATCTTAAGAAACCACTTTACTAAAAATTCAGTATGGATTCGATTTTCTTCTTTATTTCGTTGAATGATTTTAGTTTCACTTTCTAAAGCTGTAGCAATATTCTGAATATAAGTTTCTTTTGGCTTCTTCAATTTAATATTTTCCAAACAATTATCATCTATAGATTCTCGGTGTTTTATTTGAGAATCTGATATATTATTTTTTTTAAATTTCCCTTTTTCTCAAAAATTTTACAGTTCGAGGAATAATTAATGTCATTGTTTTTACTTAGATTAACAATAGAAAGTTTCAATTTTACGGAATCATCTGCATCTATATGGACTTTATTAGTGTTTAATGGCTTAAATCGTTTCAATGATTGACTATCTGATGAGCAAATGTCCTCTATAGTTCGTTTCAGTGATAAACATGGATCATTTGACGCCAACTTAATTTTTGAAGCACCATAATCGTTAACTAAGTTTATTGATGATAAACCTTCGTCACTACTAGGAAAATGTTCAATGACATGATTTTCTAAAATGTACACTAAATGACGTCGCATTAAGCTTCGTTCATACTTTACATTATCGGGCATTATTCCGCAAATTATAGAAGTGGCAAAAGCTTTGGCAAATACTCCGCAATCAACTCCATTTTTTTGATTTTGCACTTGCACGTACTTAATTGATTTTTCATGAAGGTCTGGATATAACTTGCTTATAGCAGTAAGTTGACCTTTAGTAAGATTATTCAAATTTAAGGAATCATACACATACAGTGACTTTGTATCATAATAAGTGCAAATCCAATGGTTTATGCCATGCATAATTTGAACATGGCAAGTATTTTGTGGAACAGGCATGATTTTTTCTGATTTCTGTAAAATAATCGCGTCGTAAGGTAGAAACGAAGTCAAGTTTTGCACAATGGATGTAAATATAGTCATATGTATATCTCCGATCCACCTATTATTCAAAATAATATTTTTATCGTCAGAATCCAAGTGCATTAAATTTAATTTTTTCAAATTTTGCCATGTGCGTATTGTGTTATTACGTCCTTCCGAAGCTTTATTATGTAGTTGATTATCGTTTTTACTATTTTCACGCAATTTGTTCGAATCATGCTGACTTTTCACATCTACAGATTTTTTAACTTCATCATCAATTATTTTACTCTCTGATTTGAAATAAACTTGTTCTTTTATATTATCAAATTTTGGAAAGTTTTCATTGGCAACAATGTCAACTGGCGTCGATTCTATGTATAAAGTTTCATTTAATTTGGATATCTTATTAACTGGTTCAAAACGTTTAGTTCTTTTAACAGAAATATCATTAGTATTGATTTTTGCTTGTTGACAGTTAGTAACCGTAAAACAGGTACGAAATTCCGCTTTTTGCTAGGTGAATCAGGTTAATAGCTGTCTGCAGAGTTCGCACAGTCTTTAGAATGAAACTGAGAATCGTTCATATCGCAATTAACAGAACCCAACCAAAGTTTGTTTTTTGATTTTAAAATCTTACCTTCTTTTTTTATACATAATTCCAATGTTTTATCTTCTGCTGGAAAATATGTACTATTTATAACTATTTTATTAGATTCTTTTTACAATTTCAATAGCCGCTAAATCATTTTTTTTCTTGTTGCTAGTTGTAAAAGAATCTTTATTTTCCATAGAATTTCCACTATATTTGGTTGGTAACGAAGGGAACTCCTTATCGTAATTTGCAGAAGCTAATTCATTCTTATTTCTAACGCGTAAATTCTCAGTATCTTTATGTGATAAATTCTTACATTTTCCATTATAAGACCGCATCAGTCTTATTTTCGAAGCATTAAGTCGATTGTATAGAGCTAATTTTAGAGAAATTACTTTCTATGAATGCAATTTGTCTTCTTGTGGAAAATGTAGAATCTCAGATTTCTGAAATATTTCTATCAAATGACTTCGCATTTACTTATGGTCATATCTAACATCATTTGGTTTAATATTAAACAACAAAGAAACTGCAAACGCTATTGCATAGACTCCACAGTCAACAAAATTTGGTTGTTGTTGAACTTTCGGATACTTAATTGAACTCAAATCATAACCTGGAAATAACTACGTCAGAACTATTTGTATGTCTTTACTTATTTTTCTACAGTTCAGGGAATCATAAATAAAAATATTCTTTGTATCATAATAACAACAAATGTAATGGTTATTTGAATACAAAATTTGTATATATTCTAAATCAGGCATTACAGCATTAATAGTGGATGGGTTCAATGGAATGCGCGCGCATTGAGGACGAAAGTGTGTATGTTTTTTGACTATTTCCAAGAATACCTGTATATGGAGTTGTTCTAATGGCAAATTATTTGCAATATCAATGAAATCTTGAGGAGGAAGCTCTTCTAAATGAAAATTCATTTTTTAATACAAATTATAAAAGTTATACTGGAATAACAAAATTATTTCAGCATGAAATGCCAATTATTCGAATGTATTCTATACAAAATGCTACAAGATTGAAAAAATCTTGGAGCAAAAAAATCAGTACTATCACAAGATTATAAATCTTGGAGCCTATAAAATGCTACAGGTACTTTTGAAATCAGAATGTAATTAAATTATAAAATGAAAGTCCGAAAAACCTGAAAAAAAGTAATTGATTAATAAGTATTCATACATTTATAGTAAATGATTACAAAGATTCGTATATATATATGATGAAATTGAATTTCAAATCGAGATACTTAGAGGATTTCAATACAATATTTTCACTGATTAATTATTATTTATATATCAAGGGCGGAAAGTATCATTTTCTGCCGAGAGACGTACATAGTTTTTTGTCATACCTGCATCAATCCAAAGTTTTTGTACCCTTGGAAAGTGGACGGTAAAGTAGCTTTTCTCGCCCTCGAGCGGGAAAATATTTAAAACGACTTTCAACGAATTTCAACGAATTCACAATTTCAATTTTGGCGTAACGGAATTACTTTTTTAAGGGTTTAATAAATTGCATTGGTATATATTTGAACACAATAAAAGTCGAATAAATTTCATATCACTCAAATAATAACTTCATCTTTCTTTAGGCTTGTCAAAGATTTGCTGGTAAACAACCAAGGCCTCTATTTTATAAGCGATTAAATTCAATTTAATTGATGTCTAAACATAACATCTATAGTTTAAAAATATTGCTACAATTAAACACCAATTGAGCTCAATTTAATTGCTTACAAAAATGAGCCCCAGATAGATTCTTTTATCCCATGGATTATGCACCACAAATTCTTATAGCACCCAAGTAAACTCAAAGTGCAATAAATAGTGCATTCGATGATTACTGTCAACTAAATCCAGTTATATATAATTTCAAATCGAAATTAATTCAAATTTATGGTAACCTACTTAAACTATTGCACGAAATCGGAATGTATAATAAGTTACTTAAATTTAAGGAGAGAACAGCTAAAATAATATATATTTTCCAAGACATATGATTTTTAGATAACCTGTGTTAATGAATTGTTTTACTCAATACGAAGAATATCAACAACAATATTCTTGAATTTATTAGTTTTTGTATATAGACATTGGGAGATAATAAAAATGCAATGTTAAAATATATAACATAATCTACAAATTTATATCATTTTTTTAATTTCTATAAAATAAAAAATATTGTACATAAATTTACATTATGAAATCATTTTTTTTACTTTTTTAATACTATTGGAACAAACACTTAATTGATATAATTGCTTTGAAGCGGCATTTAATGTTACACACTTGGAACTAAAAATAATAAAATGGGTGTATAATAATAATACACATTTTCAATTTCTAACAAAATAAAATTGTTCGTGAATTTACACGATGAAATCATTTTTTTAAGAATGATGACTGTAATTTGAATGTATTGTGTAATGCACGCTGAGCAAGTGATGTGTAATATAATGTAAAAATATATGATAAAATAATGTAAAAATTAGTTAATAATAAATTTTGAGTATGACTGTGTAATGTGAATGTACTGTGAAATGCGAGTTGGGCAATTGATGTGTAATGTAATTTAAGAATGTATGATATGATATATAATAATGTAAAAATAAGTTGTTAAAAATTGTGATAAATAACTTGGCTTACCCGGCTGAAGGCCAAATTAATTGTTCACTAAATTTTCAAAATAAGAACTTCAATCAGAATTCAAGGAAATTGACTTTACATTTGGTTATCAAAATGAACATGACCTACCCGTTACTCTATCAATTACTGCCAATTTACAGTGGATACAAAATAGACAAATACAATTAATTTATATAATACAATAGCCCTCTCATAGGCTTTCAGAACTCGTATCAAACATTTATTGTGAATTTACACGTTAAATTACAGCACACTCAGTTGAACAAAATACACATAAAAGGCATTAAACAAGGTCATCAGTTCAAATAAACAAGTTGGTTCAGAGTGATAATATGACTCTATTTGATTCCAATATAATATATAAAATGCATAAGTATTATCAAACGAATGACAATAACTGTAATAATTCTCGCCCTCAAAGGCTAATTTAAAGAAAATAATTACTCAGCAAAGTAGCGAGCTGACTCAAGTCGATCCTCACTTACCCTTTCGCAAGTACACGTTTTCTTGCAGAACTTCCTCGTGCAAGTCCCGCCAACGCTGAGAGGCAATCTTGGCGGATTCCAGCCACTGCTGCAGTTGCTCGAGTCAGTCCATTCAAACAATGCCAATCCACTTTTCGCCCACTCGAGTATTACGGAATCGGCCCACGTTTCCAAAACAAAACACGGGCCGAGCAAACACGGTCAAAACGGCCAAGAGAGCTGACAAATTTTGCCCTCGCAAAATAACGTGCTGTCTGTCACCGAAGTCAACACCAGAGTGAAGTTCGGTAGTTGCCGGGGGGCTAACGTGTGTCGCCCACGTGCACTTTCAATGTTTCACCGTTTACTCGTGAAACTTCCCCAGAATTGAGTTGGTATTGGGTGGCACTACCGGACAACTCCTCTTGTCAGTCACTCGTGGCATTAGGTTGACAGAGACGGATATATGCAATATGCGTGGCCGGTAAGGAAGATTGCGACTGAGTTGCTCACTACTTTCACCACGCTACTTGTAATTTATCCGCTTGTTGTCGCTTAGCATACTCCATTTATCACTCTAAAAATATAAAAAAAGATTATTCCATTCAATTCAATAAAAAAGTATATTACAATAATTATTGGTCAGTATGTCACCCTCGTTAGTGACTCTATATAATATAAATTATGATTCTGACCCGAGGGGGCTCTGGTGTTGTCTTCGCATGATATTCAACTAATTTTGTGCATGACTAAATGTCATGTCACAGCCTATATTATTGCATCAGAGCACAATGAGCTTCGCCCCGCGGGTCACCACACTTCGAAAAGAGATACTTGGAATCCAACCTCTGTTCTAATTTCGTACACTGCACCCAGTGTACAAAGTGGATCGGATGCCCGTTATGTTTGAAGCCAAACTTTCAGCGAACTTACTAGCCAGCCACCTTTATCTATATTTGGTTCCCACCACCATTGCGCGAACAGTAGCCATACAGTGGTACTAGCAACGGCGCCTCGTGAAAGCAACGGCAATGATTGATCAGGAATGATACCACGGCCCTTCGGGCTGATTGAACCTATGTATAGCGCAAAGAACTTGCAACCAACGTGTGAGGGCGTGACGAGGAGATGTCTACAGGGACCAGGGCTATCCTGACGATCACCAGAGTCAGCAGCCTAGAAGAACTACATCGCTGCACTAGATACGGAGCTCTCGCGTTACGTCCTCTCGCCGAAACCAGGTTGGTGCTTGGCCATGTAATGTTGGTTGGCCATGTCGACAGGGCAATTGGGTTTTAGCGGTTCAGTTACGTAAGTTTGAGTTTGGATTTGAAGGATATTACGGTTTTAGTTCGGCTTTTAGTTAATGTTACGGTATACGATATACGGTTTTACGCGGTTTTGTGTGTTACGGGATAATTTTAGTCGTGTTTGAAATTCGCGTTACGGTTTTGAGATTTTAGATGATTTGAGTTTTGCCTGTCCATCGAGCCATGAACCAACGACGTGGTTTCAAAGATGATAGTCTCGTGGCATCCGAAAAACCGGTTTAAAAAACCCACTGATTTGTGAGATATAAAGAACTCCCTGGGCAATATTTTGTATATTTTAGTTTAGTTCGTTATGATTCAGAAAGTTAGTTTTTAGTGTGTCAAGTTACGTCACGTTTTTGTAAATATTAAACATACTGATTTAGATAAGATTTTGCTAAGTTTCCAATACGCGTGGAAATTTAGAAATTGATATCGCATGTCACAATTTGACTCGCATAACACAGAAGTAAAGATCATTTTGATCATGTCTGTGTAACGATTTGAATTGTTGTGAATATAAGTTACGATTAATTTTTTGGAATTTGGAGTTTTTTTGTCTTGCTTTAAAATATTGGCTTTCGAGGCATTGCCAAACCCTGGAGTTTCCCAGTTAGACTGTTGCGCTACATTCTGGGCTCAATTTCACGTGACAGAGAAAATTCGTCGTCTCGGATCCGCTTAAGTTAAGATTTCGTTTTCATTTTGTTGCATTTTGAACGAGTCCGGTGCTCTTTCGTCGGTGGCTTGGTTACCTTGAGTAAGTTACGTTTTTGTGGGGACCGCGGATCAGAGTTGGCGATTTTCGTTTTCACAGTAATTATTATTTATTGTTTAACCTTTGTACAAAAATAAAACATATACATCAATATTGCAGAAAAGGTTGCTCCTAAGGAGTATACAGCGGTAACATAGAACATGTAAAATTCTTCCATATTGTTCTGTTCTGTGCCAGTCTGGTCACTTCCGGCCTGCCGATGCTCTTTTTCAACAGTACGCCTTCATGTCGAACTTGGGCGTCCTCGATTGCGGGTTCCTTGTGGTGTCCAGGTGAGGACCATTCTAGCCAAATCCGTTACCGGTTTGCGTAGAGTATGGCCTATCCAGCTCCACTTTCTCCGTTGAATCTCCGTTGCTACAGAGATTTGAGATGCTCTCTGTAGCAGATCTTCGTTTGTTGTCCACTCCGGCCAAAAGATGTTAAGTATTCGCTTCAGGCACCTGTTCACAAATACCTGGAGCTTGCGGTTGATGTTGTTGGTTGTCTTCCAGGTCTCGCAACCATACAACAAAACTGACTTGACATTGGAGTTGAACAGCCGGAGTTTAAGGCCAGTAGAAAGCTGTTTGGACCGCCAGACGTTGCCGAGCGAGTGGTAGGCATTTCGTGCCTTGTCAATGCGGGACAAGACGTCTACTTCTGCTCCGCCATCTTTGCAAATCATACTGCCAAGATAGCAGAATTTCTCGACATCCTCGATCGGCTTCCCGTCAAGTAGGAGTGGTGCCTCACATCTAGAGCCGATTCTCATCAGCTTCGTTTTTGCGACATTGATTTTAAGTCCAGCTTTCCGCGCGTTAAGGTCCAACGCGTTCAGTTTTTGCTGTACGCCGCTCAGTGAGTTTGACATAAGGCAGATTTCGTCCGCGTAGTCGATGAATATATCGATTATATATTCATACTTTTAATATATTTTCGTATACAAATTTCGGCCTGGTTAAAGTTAAACTATTTCAAGAAGATTCTTGTACGAAATTTCATTCATGGAAGCTTATGACGATGCAACAGAAATTTCATGATAAACAATTGAAAAGTATATGGAATTTTTTCGATTTTTGTGAGAAAACATGAAATATTTATTGCTTTAAGTGTTGATATGAAATTTATGACGTCAAAAACCTATTCGTGCATATCAAACAATTAATACTACTACTGTTTATTAAATAAATTTTAATAAACAGTAGAGTAACATTTAAACCCAAATATAAGGGTATAAATTTGTTTTGTAAATCCTCGTGATATTTTTAATGATTAATTTTGGTAATCTTAATTACCAACAAAAAGTTTCACCATAATTTTTATATGATTTTGGTGCAAAATTGGTGGAATTTCGGTGTATTTGTGGTCGTAATTCAGGTTTCCTAATCATCTTGGGGGTTTTTTGGTGTAAAATTGGTAGAATTTTGGTGTAAAATTGATGAAAAATTGGTGTAAAGATGGTTCAACTATTGTCGGTTTCCACCAAAACGGTTTGGTGTTGAACCACCTTTACACCAATTCTTCATCAGTTTTACACAACAATAGCACCGACATTTCATATACTTTTCAACTGTTTATCATGAAATTTCTGTTGCATCGTCATAAGCTTTCATAAATGAAATTTCATTCAAGAATCCTCGTGAAATAGTACGACACTTCAACCCTCTCAGCTACAAGCCGCGCCCCCACTCCGCGCTAAACCCTACTACCAGTAGGTCCCCCACTCTCGTCCCATTCAGCTTCCTCGAGCATTTCGGCGCTGAGAGGGTTACCCAGGGCGGTCAAAAAGACCAATGCGCGTATACGACATTTTGTGGAACGGACGTTTCATTTTATTTTTATTAAATTTTAATGTTAATACAAAACGATCCTTTAGTGCATATTTGTTAACACTAGATAGAATGTAAACAGATACGTTTTTCTTTGTTCTACTTTTTGAGAATCGAGATATTGGGCTTCATTTTTCATAAATTTTAATAAATAATGAAAAATATCTATTATAATAAAAAATAAATGTGATATTACTAAAGAAATTATTCAAAAAGATGTTAAGCGAAATTACAAATAAAAATATATAAGAATAATAAATTAATCCTAATTAAAATTATCCTAACACATTTCATCACAAAATGTATATCTTTATTTTTAAATTGTTGTCGATAAACTGAACAATATTCATTTTACTGCGTATTTAATTACACTTTTAAAAGTGAACAAAATAAAATCCATACACAAATTTAAAGACTTATGTTTTTCTTAATATTTTTCAACGGAAAAAATTAACGGTGTCAACTGACATCGGGAATCGAACCCGAGTATACCAATTACATGTCGGTTGTTCTAACCACTAAACTATGCCACCCGCTCGGCCGTTATTTTTTCTGCTGAACTGTGACTTTAAGATTATTTTACATAATCTATATTTTACATAATAAATTTAACGACTCTTTTTTTTTTCTCGAGACATTCAGATAATCAGAAAATCTAAATAATTGAGCAGTGACTCATAGAAATATAAAATGCTGTTGAAACTCGCTAATCAAGCGAGCTACAGTAAAATTGGCGATATTGAATAATATCGTCAATATGAATTTAAAATTCGACTTCCATCTGTCGAAAATTAGACTCTTAAATCGAACATAAAATAACTTCGACAAAATAAAATCTAAACAATAAACTGAAAAATCAGATAATCCAAATACCATAGGTTCAAAAATCATCTTGGATTAACCCAAATTTTTGCAAAGAATTTCCTTAAGGAATTTCCTGTAGGAAACTTTTAATGGGGATATATATATTAATACATATAACGAAATAAATAAATTGTCCATTTGTTATTACTTATATTTTTCGATGTTTTACTGTTTTCAAGTGAATTAAAATTAAGAAGGTTTAGGAAATTCATTTTTTCCTGTTTTCGACTTTATTTTATACAACAAAGTTGTTTATGAAAAGATTCGAGTATTCTAAAATGTATTTCAATGACTAGAATTCCACGAAACTCCTTGAAATTCTTTGGAATTCCTTGGAACTCCTCGGTACTTCTGGAACTCTTTGGAATTCTTTGAGACTCTTCAAGAGACGTCCGAGTTCCAAACACCTTGGTATTATGCAATGTATTGTTTGTGTCAGGAATGATTTTTTAAATTTTAATAAATTAAAAATATTCTGAAATCAAGCGGTTCGATGGTAATTTCTCTTGAATGATTATTATCGGAGCAAATTTGTTTTCTAAGCAAGAATTTCGTTATTGTAGTATGCACAATACATATTTGGAATAATTATATTTTCTGGGATGATTAAATATGCTCATTCTTATAAATATTTCAACATCCCCCAAAGTAATTTTATAATTCGAAATCTTCATCAGTTGTAATATTTACATGAAAGAAGCGTGGTGTAATATAATTCATTGATATTACATCAGATTTTATTCACTTTCATTTTCAAAATTATTTCATTCAATTTTATACAATTTTTTGGAATTATAGAATTGAATGCCAGAAAATTCATAATATTAACCCTAAAACGTATAACTTATTTTAAGTATCATTTTCTTGCGTATGGAATGACCAATTTCATGTCCTTTTCATTGGGGTATATTTGTACCACAGTTAAGCGTTTTAGAATTAAATTTTAATAAATTTGGAATAACATTAGAGATTTGATCATACGATACGATACAATACAATACAGTACAATACAATATGAATTTTATGTAACTGAAATTTCATTTAATTTTATACAATTTTTTGGAATCATAGAAATGAATACTGGAAAATCCATTATATATAATTCCAATGAATTTATTTAATTTAAACTAAGCTTTAACGTTGTAGCACTAGGACCGAAGTTTAATATTGAAAAAAATAATTTAGATTTCTATGACAAAGTAGATATTATCAAAAATATTGAAAACCATATGTATAAAATCCCCACGGAAAAACGAAATATTTTACGTAACACTGTCGTCGAACATTGTATCTTAGATAAGCACAGCAAATCAAAGCATATTAATCAAGAAACGAAACTTTTGCAACAACATATATTAGAAACTAATAAGTTCAGTAAAAATCATGACATTTTGTTCACTATTGCGGATAAAGGTAACACTACTGTAGCAGTCAAACACTCCGATTATGTTAACAAAGTAAATAATTTGTTATCTGATCAAAATACTT
>JABFPD010000556.1:0-11024 GCA_022817545.1 Cremastobaeus sp. ZL-2020 | reverse complement strand
TGTTGTTTCGTTCTTCTAAAGTCTTTGAAATTAAATCTTGCAAATTTGAAAGCCGCGACATAAGTGGCAACACATTGGAATTACCTTGGTTTCGTTCATAGGGGAGTTCTTTTTCGAACTCAAAATCCACGAACTCCGGTCCATCTGGTGTGACATGTACAATTTGGGCTCTACTCTGCATGTAACTACAAGAGAAGGCGATCATTATTTAATAATTTGATTCAGTTGGATTTTTGCTCACGTAAAAATGTCTCATTTGTTTTTACCCTGGAGCAGATGCATGAACTCGGTACGTTCCAGGCAACAGAAGACGCCAGTACTCGCCTCTTGCTGTGCTTTTGATGTTGTGCTCAATTCCATCCACAATGATATGGGCACCTTTCACGGGGTTTCGATTACTATCGAAAACGCGACCTGAAAAGGGAAATAAGGTATCATAATCCACAAAATAAGCTCACATTTTAATAATCGATTACTGTTTGCAGAGTCACTCCAAAGTACCTTTAATGCCAATATGCGCCTGTTCCAAATATTTCAAAAGCGGCTCTTTGTTCCATTTCCACTGGTTGGGCAATTCCGACGCATTCGGGTACTTACAACAGCTTAGTTCGAAGGTGATCTCGAAAGCGTTGGACCGGGCGTAATTATAATCCTGCATTCCACCTTTGACTTCATACCTGGAGAAAAAAACAAACCGTCAATAGACTGTCGATATTATCCTAACTCCTACTATTAGAAGAATTACCAAAAAGCTCCGTTAGTGATGCCTTCAGGGAACTCTTCAGTCAAGCAGGCATTTCCTTTGCTCATGATAACGTGGTTGCTGGCGTATACGCGAGCCAGGTGTTTGAACAGCTCGTCGTCCGGAGACTTGCTTTCGACGCAGCAGCTGCGGAAACTTCCAGAGTCAAAGGGGTAGCTGGCCACCACAGTGCCACCGTGGAAGTTGCCTGAGAGGACGAAGGGTGTGTCTTCAATCCACTTCATCATGGCCACAGTCTCATTCTGTCTTTCATTGGATGTGTTGAACTTGGAGTCGAATTGATCTGGGAAATCTCGGTTCAGGTCTACTCTGTTTGCGTTTTCTCGTCCAGAATAGTCTTCGTTTGAGTTGCAGTTTCCCTCCTGGAAAAGTTTCCAATTAGTTACTGACACAGTATTTTACAATTGTACACTTACTTTACACTTTTAACCCACACATGCTTAATTAATCTCTTTGAAGAATTTCAAGTCATCGATATATGTGACTACATATGTCTATGATAAAAATAATGCTTTGTAATAGCATTCGAATGTATGTTTTTTTCTGATAGATTGTAAAGGTCTATAGAAATATGAATTTAAATATGAATCTATAGAAAGAATATATTTCTTTCAGTTTATACTTTTCAAGTTCAAATTAAGGCAAAGTAATTTATAAATGCAAGGGCTGTATAAAATTAAAGCGTTTTTATTACCAGAAAGCCATTTATCATTCCATTTGAAATTTGTCAAATGCTTTGAGACACAAAAATAGCAAACACTGCTGAACGTAAATCTTATCAATAAGCTTTTTAACAGAAACAGCTTGAGTGAAGTATTGATCTGACATAACATCTGCTCCAAATTATTCACCTGAGTTTGGTCACAAACATTCGTTCCCAACTCATCAACGTGAACATTATTTGTTACTTTAATAATTACTATAAAAGTTAATGGAAATGCTTAATTTTTTAGTTTTGTTAGTTTTGTTAGTTAGAAATGCTTAATTTGTTAAGTGAGCAATTTTGAATAGGCTATTTAAAAGGAGGATTTTTAAATATAAGTTCATTATTTATTAGAACAGGTCTGCGAATTAAACAATCATTATGTAAATCACATCTTTAATAAAAAAACAAGTGTTCTTTAAGGAATTTGGCTATAAAATACCTTATAAATTGGGTCCAAATGTACATGCAGAAATAACGTTTGTTTCCAAAGCCAATTTCACAAGTGATGAAATGAGCTTCCTCTTCCATAATTGTGCCCACGTCCAATCTTTTGAGCCAAGGTTGTCTTCATCTGAGTCTTCTGCAGCACTGTTAACTTCATGTTGTAGAATGCCATCTAGACAGTCGCTGTAATTTACATAATGTATTAATGGAGCTCCTTCCCATGGTGGAATAGTAGCACGTAAATAAAAGTTCTATGCTTGCTGTGGGCAAACTGCACTAATTATGTCTGCGATGTTATTTAATAGGCAGGAATCTGCATCAATTTTTGGCGATGGTTTGCCCAAAAGAGGAGTATTTGTGGTCATAAACTGTTGTTTACTGGAAGAAAAAAATTTTTTATTAGTTATTGTAGTACGATGTTCAGAATTATATCAACTTAATGCAGGATTGCAACACTTCCCATAATTCTAACTATTCATTTGCAGCCTTGAATAACAAAATATGTCCCTTTCCTGGCCCAGCATTACTTTCATTCATATTTGGTGTTCAAAAATTTGGTGTCCTAATGGAATTAAAGCTTATAAAATAGTTACTGTAGCATTTGTTAAAATATGTCTACTATCTTTGACAGTGTTATTCGTAAGAGCAGTTACCAATTCGTTAATTTCCTGTGCAAAAAGTTGTACATCTGAACTTCGCTGATTCGCAGAACCTGCAAGTATTGAAGAGTCTGTTAGTAAGTTTAGACACTGGCTTGCATCAGAAACAATTGTAGTCATTGATTCAGCAGTACTTAACTCGCTCTTTTGTTTTCCATTATCTGTGGTGCCTGTCCCCTTATGAAAAAAAACGCTAAAATTTTAAGCGTTTACGCGTTACACAGAGCGTTTACGCTCTCCTTCGAGCGTTTTCGCTCTTCCTGAAGCGTTTACGCTTTCCTTGGAGCGTTCACGCTGTAATGTAGAGCGTGACGCTGTTGTATAAGGCGTTAACGCTGAGACAAATAGCGTACATATTTTGTAGTAAGCGTTTACACTATAGTCTAGAGCGTTACGTCGAATGCCGAGCGTTAACGCTCTGACTACAGAGCGTATACGTTTTGGACTGAGCGCTTTATTTGTAACTACAGGGCGTAAACGCTTTATAATGAGCGTTCGTCTGTTGTCAGAATAAATATATATTGACGATCTTTTTTTTCAGTAGGCGTTGCGTTGGAAGTAGTAAATATCTTAGTTTTTAAAAAATCCCTTTAGAGAAAAAAATATTTTTTGTTTATGAGTTATAAAAAAATATGACAAGTTGCCCACAAAACATGAATTAAAAAAATTGAACGTATTATCACTTTAGTTATTACTTTATTAAATTTAGTACTGTATTGTAAATGTAAAGAATTGTAGGAAATAAAATAAAAGGTACAATTTTTTAACCGGAATTTTATTATGCTATTATAAAATGTTGTATATTACATTACATTGAACGACATTACACATCCTACATAAAAATAGCATGCAGGATGAATACATGCGTTTCAGTCTGTTTCAACACTATTAACTAATTTTATGATGTAAAATTCATCTTCACAAGGGACTAAAATACATTTTTTATGAATGTCGTGTGGAAAAAATGATACGATCGTAGAAGTTGCTCTCACAGAATGTATGAAAATTGATGATGAAATTCCGTCATTAATTGTTAATATACCATTAGTTGGTTGAAAATATGTTCCTATTATAATGAAATGTTTCACGTGATGGCTCACTGTTTCTACGCAGGCGATACTTTTTATTTCAGCAAACATACCAGAATTCGTTACTGTAATATTATTATTACGCTTATTTAGCCTTTCATAATCACTCGAATGATATAGAATATTTTGAAATATAAATCTTTGATAATAAGTTGCATACTCTTTTATATTTTCATTTAAAAGAGTCTGAATTGATAATTTTTCCTGCAGACTCATACGACTTACTTTTCCATTCCCAAAAAGAATTAAATTTTTATTATCAACAACTCGTTTTCCAGTTTTCTGTTTAAACTCCCCGACCAGCTTATCGAATAATTTTTTGCCTTCTAAGCTACAATTAGGCTCAGCGAATACGTTATTATGTTTAATTGATTGAAATCGGAAATAGGACTTACAAATTTGTTGTAAAATTGCTTGTGAGCTTTTCAGCATGTTTCTCAAAATGAAATTATAGCTTTCATACGGAAATGCAGACCAAGCCCATATCGCGCCAAAATCTCGTACTGCTTTAGGCAAATGCAACAGGAGATGAACATTAAATTTCATTATTTCTATGCCGTAAAGTGATTCTTTGCTAGCTTTTTCATACTGTTCAGAAGAAATTTCATCACTATTGAATACAATAATCGCATAAACAAGAAGAAGCCAATGCTTATAATACCGTGTAGGAAGTAAATTTTTTAAACTCGGAAGCGAGTAATATAGCAAAAAATTTTTTACTTCAAAGGAATATGCAAGAAAAAACTACCATTCCGTTTGAGATCATTAAAAATAAATATTTTATCACAAGAAGGGCAAACTTTGCGTTCCGAATTTCCAAAATCTAAAACTTTATAACAATCCGGGCAGTAATAAATAGTTTTAAAATTTTGTATTGGCGGGAATTCTTATAAAAAGCTGTACAGTGAATGATTTAATGTGCGTGGCAAGTGACAATTTATGAGCTCCAAAAGATCACTTAATGCCACATCGGATATACCATGCCGGATTAAAAATCCCATTATCAAGAGGTTACTTTCATTCTTCGATAATGAGGCTCCCGGGTATATAGGCTCACGTTCTTGCTCTTCCTATGGGGAAAGATAGTAGAATTAAAGTTTTGATTTTAAATTCATATCTTTAGTATTATGCATTTTATACTTATATTCATAATGCCTCTGATACATGCATTTATGTAATGTTTATACATAACGATAAGGTAACATTTTTTATAGTATTAAATAAATTGAGTTATTTTTATTATAAATAATTTTTTATTAATTTATAACTAATTCTCATTCAAAAAATTAGTGTATTAAAATTTGATTATATTAGAAACCAGCGCTTCTTTCATGTAATAATCTGTAATTGTAAATCAATCGTGTGAAAGATGAAATCACAAATACATATGTTAGATTAAGAAAGTCCCTGAAGTTCTGGTTTAAAACGTAATTTTTGGATGGATTGTCCAATTGGAAGCCGTTCTAAATGCATGGACTTAGTAAATGTCAGTTTCATTTGAAAAATGTTTGCATGGTTTTATGTGAAATAATTGGCACCAAATTTGCGCTGAAAATATTTTAGAAAATTGGGTAAAATTGTGCGCCTTGATTACACCGTATCAAAATTGATCCCTATATTTTCATTGAAAAATGCATGACTATGTTATAACGAAAACAAACAATTTGTTTGGTGTATCTATAGTTGAAAATGCGTGCAGATTATCGTGTAATGTAAGTGTAAACTGTGAGTATATTTTTAGTACGTACATAGGTTAATATAATGATTCTTAAATGAGATCTTATATAAGATCCTGTGAAAAAAATTAATCTTCTATATATTATTTTATATAAGTTCTTATGTGAGATTGTAACTGTGGAATTGGCGTATAAGAAATTTTGAATATAGTGTTCAACTTACATCAAATTTACTAGAAAGTAGCGCCGCCCTACCATATAAAATTTACATTAATGTAGTAATTTAAAAACAAATTTTTGGATGAAAAATATCTCGAAATAAACTATGGTTTACTTCTGAACCAGAGAATGATCAAAATGATGTTAATATATCAAATATATAATATTTTAATTATATTATTATTTTTTAAATCTTATAATAATTTATTACATTTTATTAAATTTTTTTTACAAAGAAGGATCTGAAGATGCTCTTAAGGAACAGAGTTTTAACCAAAAATAATGTGATCAAAAACTCAGTACAGCAAGAATGAGTTTTTTAACTCATTTTGTAGTTAACACATTGTAGAATTACTTTAGGATTAAAATAAAAAAATCGAAACATTATTTTGCATTTTAAACTATAAATACACTAAAAACTCTGTGTTTTCAGTGTAACAGTTCAGTGCATTTTTTCAGACTAAATGGAGGATTTATTTAGTTTAAACGTACGTTGTAATCAAGGTGTCAAATTTTATTAAAATTTTCAGTATATTTTTTATGTGAATTAAGTGTAAATTTTTTAGTGCAAAAATCGGAGTAAATTTGTCCAAATTAAGCCAATAAACCACCATATACACCAAATTCATACACTAAAAATAGTTTACACTTGAATTACACTCAGAAATTAAGGTGTAAATCAGAAAATCAGGGTGTCAAATCTTTTTGTAACCAGTAAATTCGCAGTCGATAAATTTAATTTTCAAAAAAAACCAACTATTAATATTGAGGAAAACATTGGACAGAAAATCGTTCGAATATGGTTAATACTTCAACACTTTGACTACAGCAACTACTTTCTGTTGTGCATATCAATAAAATCTAGAAATGTGTACTTATCGTTTCATGTAAACTTTACATCAAACAACGACAACGTGTAAGCTTTGTAAAGTTATTTATGTAATAATGTTTATATAAATGTGTTAGGCAAATAATTATATCAGGAACAAAAAAGAAAAACATAAAAAATTTTGATACATATTTTTAAAAAAATTTAATATATTTCAGAAATACTGTTAACAATAATTCAGTAAAAAAAATTATAATAGAAAATACGACATGATTGAATAAAATATTAGACATTTAATTTAAAACAAGTACCACATCATTCAAATGTTCGAATTCATTAAAGTTTCGTGGTGCATATGCTTCCTCTACTTGTACTTCTATAACGGGGACATTATCATCTTCAGGAATTACACGATCCTCTTCCTCATCTTCATTATCATGTAGTAGTATATCCTCATACAATTGACCAGCTTCATTTTGCATCTATTACAAAACAATTAAACACATGTGTTATGCATTGTAAATAAGCTATTGCTAAAAGTTGAATTTATCTGTATTGCTATTTATTGGAATGAATAAATCCAAAATTATCAAAATGATAGAATGAATAAAATGGCTAAACTCTTATTCATCATTATGGAATTGTGGAAATGTTGAGACCGCTCGGCTATTCATTCTCTTATTCATCATTAATATGATACACATTTTGATAACAATTGCCGATATAATCACCTCATTGACAATTAGTACATTATTTTGTGCTTCTTGTACTACTTCAGGTACTTGATAATCACCATCACCATTGATATCTAGCTGTTCTTGTCCATTAGCTCCATTCTGCACCTATTAAATTAAATAGTAAAAAACAATTAGAATAATTGAATTAAAAATATACCACAAAGCATTCACTATTCTAAATTAGTTTTTGAAAAATGTAATATTGTAAATACTAAATCATATGGATTAATCAAAACCAATAAATTATTAAAAATAAAAGTATATGCCATTTTATTTGTAATTACCTGTTGATGTTCTGGGCGATGTGGATCATTTCTCTGATCTCTTAATCGAGAACGATTATATATTGTTTGACGTGGTATTGCTACGGAAGGATCTCGAAGATAAGCAAAATAATTTCCACGTCGAGGCATTGTTTGTTTTTTTTGTAATTACAAAATGCAAACAAATGCTACTCCAAAATGCTTTATATTTTTTGGTTATATTGGGTTAGGTATCCGGTTGTAAACATTCGGCAGATTCGGTGTAACGTGATGCCGACATTACCGACCGCATGTGTAGGCGCGCGCACATGATTCGAACGAAATAAATACATTCAACACAAAATAATTTATTTCAATGTTTTAATTAATTCGATCAATTAATATTTGTATATGTATAATGATTTAATCAGTCAATTAACTAGCAGCTTTAATTAATTCTAGCTTAATTTGAATAATATATTATTATAAGCAGTGGTATAGGGGGGTACCTAAAATGAGTCATAACACTTGAAATTTTGAAAGTATTCGAGAGGGCGTCAAGACCTTATTCATAAGTACACGTGCGTGTATAGTACAATACTGTATACACAATACTGCGTGGAATATTTTTAGTGCAAAAGTTTATCAGTTTTAATTAATTCAGCATGGATGCTGCGAGATTAAATGTGAAAAATGAATGTTGCATATTAGTGTACTTCATTAACGAGGATAATTATGCTGTTGGATATGATTCCTGGCTAGAAAAGCAATACACTGAAGTGGAAATCAAAAATATTATTGAAACAAAGGAGCACGTTTCTATAATGTGGCCCAAAGTATATATTCAAACGGCTCGGTCAATGAATAAAATACTAAAAAATTTAAGATTAGATGCATGGACCTCACACGCTATTCAACTTATTGCAACTGGTGGTAAATAAATTAAATCTTCAATCTCAATAATATGAGTAATATAAATAAATAAAATTTTACTAAATGTACATAATATTTCATTTGGATACACATTTTCTTAATTGTAAAAAATATAAATAATAGTTTATTTAATATTAGTTCAAAACAATTCTTTTTTCAATTTTTACTTTTTATAGATTGGGTCACATTATCAACTCAATTAGAGAATTTAGAAAAGAAGAATATTCTTTCTACCACAAGAACTTCTAGAAAAACGGTAATGAAAAAAACATTTGATGGTTTTGACGAGGAAAAAAAAGGATCAGAAATCTAAAAAACCAAGGGTAAGTAGTTCGATGTAGATTTATAATGTGTATTAAGAGTACTGAAGCTTATTAAATAAAAATATATATTGATATTGATATTTTCCATCTCAACTTGTATAGGGTGCCAGCAAAAGGAAAACTGACCAAAGTAATCTTCAAAGCTTACTGGCAAAGGAACCTAATAATACCGTGAGACATGTTATGATATGTATGAATATATAAGTATACATTAAACTATCTAATGATTATTATTATATACTTAATTGTTATTTATTGCAGCTTGATATAAGCGATGGAGATATTTCTAATGAAGAACCAGACTCGAAAAAAATCAAATATCAAGATGATCCTGAATTAAATTGCAATATGGCAAAATTAGAAGAACGAAATTGCTTTTTAGAAAATGAGAATAAAGAGCTCAAAGAGAAATTAGCATTTTATGAAAGTAAGTTCTATTCAATTCAACTCAATATGTTTGGCCGTTTACTCGTGCCACCACCAGACACAGCCGTTCACTCGTGTCGCATACGCAGCCCCGTCTACCCGTGTAAACCCCAGATCCGGTCGCTTAACCCTGCTACACGTCCGTGCCACCTACAAACATGGCCGTTTACCCGTAACACCACCAGACACGGCTATTCACACGTGTCATCTGCTCGTGCAGTGTGCACGTAGCCGAGGATGCATTATTACAATATTAATATGTAAAAATGGAATATCACTTCTGCACCATCAATAGAAAATAGAAATAAAAACATTTAATAAAGATATTTTTGTGTAAGAAGATAACCGATACGGTTCACACGGGTACAAGAGCACTGTGTCAATAGACACTTCCTTTAATTAAATTAATAATATATACATATGAATATAATATATATCTGTACACAGGTTTTTCACGGCTCAGCGATGAATTGGAAAAATTACTAGCAAATATTCAAGTAAATACCAAAACGCTCATGGAGCCAATGACTTAGTCATGACCTGGAAAAATTCTCATATTTCTCTACTAAACATGGAAAATCAACATTTTCCAACAGGAATCACAAACAAAGTTCACTACTGTTTTCCTAAGGTATTTGTTTGAGTATTTGAAATTTATCGTATAAATGTTTTAAACTGGTTATAAATATATTAAATGAGTTAATTTTAAATTTAAATGACATGTTTCTTTGAAAATATTTTATGAACAATTATTAGGTATAACCAATGAACTATACCAATGTTTTAGAAATATGCAGTTTTAATCATTAAACTTTAACGTTGTAGCAATTTTTGATACTGATTAATTTGTTTTTACAGGTTGAAAGTGATATTCAAGAGCTTTAGCTTTGAAATTGGAACCAAACAGTGATGAATCGAGTGCGTTGCATATTGACGTGAATAATTACCATCAAGCTACTGTAGAAGGTGCTGCAGCCTCTAATATATTACAAAAGGTAAATAAAACGACACACTATTAATTATACAATGTTATAAATTATTATAGGTGATGAAATAACTTTTAATGCATAACTTTCTAACCATACACAAATTTTTTTCCTTAGACTGATTCTACTGTATCTCGAACGAATAGCTTTCCACATACAATGCATGAAGACATGGACTCAACACTAGTTGCTGAAATCGTAGATGCAGAGATAGTAAGTTTCCTATCTTACATATCCACAGTAATTTTTCAAACATAACAGATATTTCATATTCTCAGAATTTTTTAATCACAATAAAATTGAATTTTTATTTAATTAACAGGAATTTGTCGGGGAAGCTGATATTCCACAGGAACAGATAAACACGCAACAAACTAATTCGAAAGAGGTTCAAAACTTTGTTATATTATTTTTATTTATAATTTTAAAAACATAATGCACCATTAAAATAAAATTTGCTAATTCTTATTGTTTTTAGACGGTGGATCTAGGTCATGGGGTCTTCGTTCTGAAAGATACTCTCGAAAACTTGAACTGCAAAGATGAAGGTGCTTGCATTGGAAGCTTGATAAATTCTTTATTTCAAACAAAAGAATTTTTGGAATGCTCTGTTACTGGGCGTAGAGCTAAATCATCTGATGATAAAAGACGTCCATTAGATAAGAATAAACTAAATGCAATTTTAGGTAAGGATTCATGCTCATCACTGTTTTCAAATGCGATGACTCATATGATAGAAACAATCATATGAAAGTTAATAATTCCGGATAATAACGTTTCTATATTTTTCAGATTGTGCAAAGAAGACATTTCCCGATACGAAAGAAGAAAAATTGCAGGAAATATTAAAAAAAAGCTTAAAAATATGTAACGTCCGAGCCTTGTCGGCCGTTACTTACGCCTGAGATCAGATAATTACGAGTTGACTTCTGGATGTTTGGTAACGCTCATGGCTTGCTTTGGTAAAATAAGGAGGCTAACACAGTCTCAGAA
>JABFPD010000555.1:0-11035 GCA_022817545.1 Cremastobaeus sp. ZL-2020 | reverse complement strand
AAGGCAAGCCCGCAGCTGCCCATCAGCTGCGGGTTTGACTCGGAAATTCTCGGGGAACAAAATTAAACGCAACAACCAGCACTTAATTTGAACAAAATAAGCACGGCTTTATTAATAAACTATTTGGACTTTACACGGTTAATCGTCGCGACGGCACCAAACGGGAAAACTAAAATTACAATCTCACCCAAGCGGGTTTCGTGGCTGAGCGCGAGAGAGAGAGAGAGAGAGATGGCGCGAGAGCCATCATCGCAAACGCGCAAAAGAAAACGGGCTAAAGCCTAATTTATGGGTACTTGCCGGCCCTCGGTCGGCTGGCCGAGGGCATTCACCTGGGTCGACATCCTCGGGGCGGGCCGACACCTAGCAGGCCATGGTACGTGTCATCTCCCTGGCACAAAAGCTATTGCGGCTCGCGGCGTTGTGGCCGGAAAATCTCCCACGCGGCGAAGGAAAACGGTCGGCGAGACACACGGGTGGCTTACCTGTCCGGAGGTCCGGGTCTCGACCGCACTCGGACGATGAAATGCGTTGGTTCCGCCGCGGTTGTTATTTCCGGTCGCAGCAACACGCGTAGCACAGGAAGAGACGAAAAACTCGCGATAATACGGAAGAAAAAAAAACGGCCGACACTGTCGCCCGATTCGGTAGCTCCGCACGGCAGGAAGGAACCGAAGAGAATGCGGAAGCGCCCGAACGGAGAAAATCTCGGTTCGGGAATCGAGCGCCCGAATCGATCCGAAGATCGATTCGGTTCCGCATTCCCGGCGTACGACCGACGCGATCCCCAATACCGCGGGAAAAAAAAACAAAAGGTGACGACAGAGACATGACGCGTCACAAACTGTCTAATAACTTTATGTGTTATCAAGCGGTAATAATTGTGACAACTTTAATATCGAATAAATTACTTAATCTAATAATTCGATGGTTCTGCCAAAATGTAACGACTTTCAAAACGGTGCGTTCAGTTAGCTATAAATGCGGCTTTCTGAACCTACACATTAAATTGAAACTGAACACATTCATCTTAAAGTCGTTACTTTTCGTAAGGACTATCGAATTAACCCTTTGACTCTTCTATTTTTGTAATTTTCTATTTGTTATTAAAATATTGTACATAGAGATTTTTTGGGTCGCTGTTTACGTCTCTGAGATAGGATTCGCAAAATTCTAAATGGCGGATCGAATATGGCAGACCAAAAATTGACGAAATTAATTATTAACATGAAATATTAATATTCTGGGTAGCTGACGATACATTTAATTTTGAGGTTTTCAAGATTCCAAATGGCTGATACAATATGGTTGTACAAAATTGGCAAAATTATTTGCTTTACAAGAAACTTTTTATATAAGAAAACTCTCGATCATAAATGGCAAATTAGATTTCGAAGTTTTCAAAATCCAATATGGCGGATCAAAACTTGAAAATTGATATATAAGGAGTTTTTGGGTCGCGGTTCATGAATCTGAGATCAGATTTTCAGAATTCAAAATGGTGGACGAAAAATTAATTAAATTAATTATTTTACATGAAACATAGTTTATAAGGATATTCCGGGTCACGAATAATCACTGACATGGAATATCACAATAAGATTTTCAAAATCTTAAACTGTGTAAGAAAATAAATTTAATTCTTTACTATTTACTTCTTTTTTTACTATTTTATATTTTACAATGAAGAAATGTGAAAGGATTATACAAGTATATCAAGTTTTTTAACTTGATACCTGTTTCAATCAGAATAAGTATACTGCGCAGCACTCAATTATAAGTACTATGTTCAGTGCAGGTTTGAGCACAGTGTTTCCCATAATATATCGAGTGTGTCTTGAGCACAGAAGTCGCTACGGCGCGACAAAAGAATGATTACGCTGTAACACGTTAGTGACTCTTGTGCGGATATCCCTGTGTGGCACAGTTCTTGTCCATGTGTCACACAGTAGATATTACTGGTTGCTCAGAAGTGGTTATTGTGTGGAGAGAAATTTCGCATAGTGCCGAACTGACTGCGGTGTCGCCCGGTAACCACTATTTGTGACTGAACAATAAATGTTACATGTTATAAAATATTCCTTCATTCTAAGACATTGATAAGATAACCCTAGTAAGAAAGTTTTCAATTTCAAATTGTTCGCCTAAATTGATAAGTCCATTGCTTATTTGCAAGAAAGCGATTCACCCTAATATCAGAGTACATTTTTACAGACAGCGACATAACCGCTCGCTCACGTCGGGGCAACCGAACGCTCGCAAGCGAGTCGCCTTTCTGTAGAGGCGAACGGTTGCTCGATAGTGGAGAAATGATTTTTCAGAAGTCTAAAGACAAGGGCTTTCCCAACATAAAATGAGCGGTTTGCCTAAATGTTTTCCCGCGAACCACATTCAAAACATTAAACTGATATGTTTTATTTCTTATAATGTCATTGTATTAATTCTATGATATCTAATAACGTTTTTATTTTTTTTATTTCAAAAACTATGACAAATGCCTATTAAAAATGACAATATTATGTTCCAATTATTTAATGTATTGCCCATGTAAAAATAATATATAATCAATATATTACCAATGAATTAATAATACATACTTACTATTTGTTAGTTTTTATTAGAATATAAAAATATGTTGTTAATGTATTGACAATATATGGTTAATATATTGAAAATATATTTACCTGTTACATCGAAAATACACGGAGTTTTTTCGATTTATTTATAGTATAAAAAACTGTTAGATTACCGCGTAATTTTAGTTTAAACTACTAGTGCAATTATAGAGTTAAATCGGTGATTTTTTTATATAAGTTTGTTGCAAAATCTTTCTCACGAGTGGTTAAAAATCGGTACCACAGTATATGTACAAGTTCCAATATATATCATCTATACTATATAAGGACCTGTAGAACTTGTAATAATTTGTGGTATTCGATTCCGACAATATAATTCTTTCGTTACAATTTAAAACCGATTATTGAATTTCGAAAAATTTTTTCGAATGCAACATTTTCGGTGTACACAAGGTGTAAATTTGTCTAATTTACGCCATGTAGATTAGGTGTAAATTAAAACGTCAGAGTCGTTACAGCTATTTCAAACAACCCAAAAATTACAGTTTTATTTAAAACTGATTTGTTTCCTAGAATTCTACAAAATACATAATGAAACCCGATATAGAAATTGTTAAAAAAGTTTGCATTAATAACAAATTTTTATATAGTGTTTTTATTTGGAGTACAATGTTACCACTACAAAATTTTTTCCTGTGAAATTGAGTTGTGAGGTAGCCGGTTATTGAAATTAATTCCAAGCTGGCCTGTTTATGAATTTAATTATGACCTAGTCGGTTTTTTAATTCAATTTTGAGCTGTCTTTTTTACGAATTTAATTCTGAGCCGGCTGGTATTTGAAATTAATTCTGAGCAGGCATGTGTACGAATTTAATTCTGAGGTAGCATGTTATTGAAATGTTTTCTGAGTTAGCCGGATTACAAAATTTTGTTTGAGGTAGCTAAAATGGCTTTTATTAGGTTAATTTTTTTATTATCATGTATTTGCCTATCATATATGCATTAATCGGGCACTCCGGGTGGAGTATATATCTGCGAGCATAGTGGCTCCCCGATTTTTGGGGTTAATTTTGAATGTAAATATTTTTTACTTTACTATTTTGATATTTCACATATTCTATCATACGAGTAGAACATTTTTTCAAAGGATGAAGATAATCCGTTGTTAATATTGGAAGATAAATTCTTTCCAATTGATTGACATTTTCTATTTTTAAAATATTTAATTGAATACAGTTTTATTTATAGCTAATATCTACATAAAAATTCCAAAACGGGTTCCTTGACATAAGTAATTTCTTTTCCAGTTCGATCAGACATTAGTGATGTTGATGAAGAAGCAGATTACAATGTTCAGCCAGATGACTTGTTGTTCGAAGGGGCGCATATCACAATTAAAGAAAGTCTAACCGCCATTTTGAGTTTAGCGTCTCGACATACGGTTACAAAGGCGTTGTTAGTAGACATTGCAAAAGTTATCGAATTGCATTTACCTAGACCAAACAACTGTCTAACAACAAAATATAAATTGATGAAGGAATTCAAATCAGCAGAAGTTCCTCCTAGGCGACATTATTACTGCAATATTTGTAAACGCCCTATAGATAATCCAACTGATAGATGTGTAAACCAACATGCAAAACAAGATAATTCCTATTTTCTAGAAATTCCTATCAAAGACCAGATACAGCAATTATTCAAGCGACCACAATTTTACAATTCTATTACAAATTATCGGTTTAATAGAAATGGAGATCCCGATTCTTACTCAGATATTTACGACGGTAAAATTTATAAAGAACTGGTGACAGCAGGTATTCTGGACAAGCAACATAACATTTCATTATCATGGTACACAGATGGCGTCAAAATGTTTAAATCTCCTTTTTCTATTTGGCCTGTATATCTCTCCGTAAATGAATTACCTTATAATGAGAGAACCAAATTAAGTAACCTAATTTTAGCTGCAATTTGGTTTGGGCACGAAAAGCCAAAACCCAATTTGTTTCTCGATCACCTTAAACTAAGCATGAGAGAATTAATGGGCGGCGTCCAATTGGAGATTCCAAATGGTACAATTGTTACAGTTCATTGTTTTATCATTTGTGGCCTGATGGACTTACAAGCTAAGGCATTATTTCTCAACATGCTACAGTGGAACGGTGAATATGGCTGTCAAAAATGTAAACAGACATATACTTTTATTCCTGAGTACAACGCTAGAGTGTACCCTTATGAAGAAATCGTTATGCGGAACGATGCTGAGTGCGAACACCAACAAATTGTAGCGCACAACCTCAACCGCGGGCGCAATCGCAACCTTCGCAATGAAGAGGGAATAAAAGGACGTACAGTTGTATCGAATTTTTGCTACAAATATATTACATGTACTGCTGTAGATTCTATGCACTGTGTTTTCGAAGGTGTAGTTGACGATTTTCTACATCTTTGTTTCGACAGTCAGCATTACCAAGCTAATTTTTCATTGCGCAACTCTCTGGATCTCATTGATACCAGGCTAGCTGCAATAACGCCCCCATCCTTTGTACAAAGGTATCCCAGATCGATTATAAATCATCTCAGTTATTGGAAGGGTAATGAACGAAAATTTTTTTTTTTCATTATTCTCTGCCATTGTTGCATGATCTTATGCAGGAGGATAATTTGGCGCATTACAAGTTGTTAGTTCTGGGAATTTCCATACTTTTCAAATCTACAATATCTCCAGCGGATATTGACGTTGCAGAACGAGCACTTACAGAATTTGTTAGACAATTTGAACAACTGTATGGCCGACATCGCATGGTGCACAACATTCATCTTCTTTTGCATTTAGTAGACAATGTAAAAAATTTTGGACCATTGTGGGTAACATCATGTTTTCCACATGAAGATACAAACGGTCGATTGAAAAAATACGTCCACTCTAGCAACTCTCCGCAATTGCAAATCTGTGAAGGCGTATCAACATGGAAAGCAATTGAAATTATGAAAGAAGACGTACTTCAACCAGGTTCTCGAGCATCTCAATTGTGCAGTTTACTTGATTACAAAGTTGGTCGTCTGCAGTTATCAAATCAAATTAATAACGATACATTCATCGTTGGTAAATGTTCT
Organism: Cremastobaeus sp. ZL-2020; assembly: GCA_022817545.1. Taxonomy (NCBI): domain Eukaryota; kingdom Metazoa; phylum Arthropoda; class Insecta; order Hymenoptera; family Scelionidae; genus Cremastobaeus; species Cremastobaeus sp. ZL-2020. The sequence goes on along the minus strand of JABFPD010000555.1, from coordinate 5,342 downwards.
GCAATTGATGATATCCCACTCGAGTATATGCAAATTTTAAATGATTTTCAGAATGAAAATTTAACGATATTTTTTTTCGACAGATTATTGAAAAACAAATACTTATACACGTCGAAGGAATATAATCGCGCGAGACGTTCCAACAACAATTTCATCACATATCAATATAACAACATTATTGAATTTGGAAGAATTTGTCGATTTGTACGAGTTGCTGAATGTCGTTGTAGACGCCTATGTCCCTGCGATGGGACTAGTCACTACGCTATTGTGCAAATTTGTGAAACTGTACAATCTTTCAATACCACCATTGATAATGAACGGATACCCCATATTTTCGAAATAATCAATGACAATGCTGGACTAAGATTAGTTAACATTAATAATATTAAGTCAATTAGCTATTATATTAACATTTCTGACACTCATGTTAGCTACTGTTCCGTACCCCTGAATTCATGCGAATTCGAATGAGGGAATAGTTCTTCTATTATATTTAATATTAATTTTATATAATATAATATTTTAAGGAAAGACCAGGTAACCCCATTTATCATGACAATGTTTGCGTTTCGCTGATCATATACATTGATATGTAGTAATTTCTTTATATTAAGTTTATTACTTTTGAATATTAGAAAAAAGGTAATATTTTCAATATATAAGTATATACGAACATAAAACTATAAATGTATTTGTCTCAAAATGCTAATAAGTGAAGTTTTTCTGCACAACAACAGATGTATTAATTGATTAGGCATGTGACGTATCCTTTCCACTTTAAGCTTCTTCGCGCAGAAATTCAAATGTTTTTGGAAGGTTATTTAGTCAGCACATTTTATGTCAAATGCTATTGTAAAAACATTTCCTATAATTATGTTTCTATAAAGTAAATATCACTTTTATGTTATGATACTTAATTTTAAAGTTCATTCTGTCAAATATTAATTATCAAGCAGTCAATTTTTTTCATATAGAATATAGAAATGAATATTCAAATCTGATTCGTGAAAATTCATTATGTGACCTACTATACACACACAAAAATAGTAATTTGTATAACAAGAGTGGCATGGTCGCGATTAACCACGAGTATAGCGCACGAGCGTAAGCGAGTGCGAGCTATACGAGTGAGCAGTCGCGACCATGCTGCTCATGTCACACACATTATTTTTCGCACGTTTAATGATGATAACGAGTCGTTTTTGTTTTTGTCACCATGGTAACTAACAGGCTTGCAATAGGCCTTATATCCGTATTTGTCAACAACCACGATATGACGAGTTATCAGCATTAGAGTGCGAAAATATTTTTTCATGTTCCTCAAACGGAGATTCTAGAAGCTTTTTATGCCTGAATCAGTTAATGAAATAATTGGAATTTTTCAAAAATTTTTGTTGATTAATTTGATTGTTAAATAATGTTTACAACGCTGTATATATGTATCGGTTAAGATCGCTCATAATGTGAACAGCTTTTCACTTAGCATAAGAAAAACATTTTGCTGTTGATAGGAAAAGACTGGTTACTCCACTTTTTATGAAAGCTTATTTAATAAAATTTGTACACTATGTTGAACACTCAAAATTGTAATGCTTTAATTTTCATAAACCCTGTTATTTTTATTGTCAAATCATATTTTTCCATTTAATTTTTTCGCTGTATGCTCCTTAGGAGCGACTTTTTGTGCAATATTAATGTGTATGTTTTATTTTTGTTCAAAGATTAAGGAAGTTGGAACGTTTAACAAAATATAAGATCAAAAGTTGAAATTTAAACGACTGTGAAACTGCACGACAAACTATTATTCCTCAAAATTTCAAGTCATTTCACCATTTAGTTTGCGAGATTTTTAAAGTTAAATGTCCGTATTTTAACAATATAGGAAGATATGACAAACCATGTGTTTTTCTTAAAAATAGTCACACTTGTATATAAGATGAATTAATAAAAAACTGTTTGACCGAACAACAAAACATTATACAATTTTTAGAAAATATATAATCACCATGTCAACACATACTTACAGAGAAATTAATTATTTCGTTCGCGATTTTGAGGTTATGATTAACAGAATCGCGAGTCAACGTGTTTACTTTTTATAATAAAATACAATAAAATACAATAATATTCTCAAAAACGATTAATTTTTATTTTAAATATTTGGACATTAATATTGAAATTCAATGTAGACTCTGTTTTGACTAGAGAGTCACGTTCCAACCTCTTTAAACAATATATAATAAATCATACAAATTTTCCGATGGAAATGGAAGTGTAAAACTTTCATTTCATTCGTTTGTCCGTAATCTTGAAAATCGAAGCCGACGATATTTGGCCGACCAGAGAAAGTGAACTATTTTTAAATTTAGCGCTAAAAATTATTGAAGTAGATGGTACTCGACGTTTTTTATATGAAGTGGTGTCTGTTGAATGAAGGATGGAGGATCGAATAGGTTGCGGTAAGGGGAACTTTCCTATGCTTACCATGTATTAGAGCACAGGCTGACATCAAAATCGGGTACCGGCTGACACCGGTACCCGAGACTTATACGTCATTTTATATATCGAGGAACAGGATAATAATCGAAATGTAGGGTAATAGCAGCAGTATTATCGCCCGAAGGGCGATAATGTTTTCTCCATGTTCTTTTGCAAATAAATTTTAGTTAAAATAATAATACTAATTTTGTCTTTAATTTATATTTTCTTTACAAGAATTCATAAATTACATAAAAAAAATGAACGATATAAGGTTTCGTGGTAAACAAATAAATATATTTAAAATATATTTCTAAACAATAAAACAATGAAATCATTTATTCAGATAAGTTTCAATGAAATAAAAATAATGCTTGAAATCGATTAACTTTTTTCTTTAAAATTCAATAATTTTTTTCTTCAAAGTTATTTAACGTATGTTGTTGCTGTAATTCAATCAATTTATCAACATGACTATCATATAAAAACAATGTTTCCAATAAAAATGTCTAAATAACCATATTGAAAGAATAGCTGTTGTTAAATAACAACAGTTAAATAATAACTGTTACTAATAGATAATTGTTCTTAAAACATGAAACAAAATAAAAAAGCGCTTAGCGAAAACTAACACATTACATCGATGTTTGTTTAATTTTGTTTCTATGCTATTTTCTTTAGTTTACTAAGTAATCTTAGATTTGTTTGCCTATTGGCAGGTAATACATTTTATGCAAATTATTGTTTCATTAAATATATTATTTAATTGCTTATGTAAATTTAGTTTTTATTTAAATAATAAAGTATATTATAGGTAAGGACTTGATACGTACATTATTATTATTATTGTAAATATTGAAAATAGTACCTTTCGCGCTTTAACGACGATAACTCGTACGAATGTTGACACGTCTGCAAAGAAGCACTTTGCAACGCTGCCCGATACCATAGTGATCGCGCGAAAAATAGTGTGTGTCATGAGCAGCATGGACAAGACTGCTCACTCGTATTGTACAGCTCGCATTCGCTTATGCTCGTGCGCTATACTCGTGTGCAATCGCGACCATGCCGCTCTTGATACACAAACTACTATTGTGTATCAAGAGCGGCATGGTCGCTAAGGCACAAAACTATAGCGATCGAGCGTAAGCGAGTGCGAGCTATACGAGTTTGCCAACGTAGATCGCGCAAAAAATAGTGTGTCTGTTACGAGCAGCATAGTTGCAACTGCTAACTAGTATAGCTCGCACTCGCTTACTCTCACGCGCTATACGCGTTTGAAATCGTGACCATGCCGCTCTTTATAGATAATAATATATTGTCGCCGAGGGTGCCACTACGCCCGAGGCTGTCATACAATTTTGCGCACTGAGGTTAGTGAGCAAAGTAGAGACTACGTGTCGCCAATGGCTCATTTGGCTCCCAAGAGCGCAAATTTTGTGCTCGAGGATGCAAAATGAGTCATTGGCGGATCGTAGCTCCTCTTTTGGCCGCTTCCGAGGTACATAAACTACTATTTCACACTCCAAAGATGATAACTTGTACTTAAAGCGTTTGTTGACAGCTAGGCTTCCAAAGAAGAACTTTGCATACAAGAAGATTCCAGTTTGCAGTTACTAACTACCATATGGTGAAATAAACAAAAACGTCTTGTTTGCTATCTTAGATTGCTCGAAAAACAGTGTATGTGTCACAAGCATCATATTCACGACTGTTCGTTTTGAAAGAAAAATTAACTCTGAATATAAGATTTCGCAAGCTGACATATACATTAATTGTAAAAGTTAATTTACATGAAGTATTCAATAATTAATAACAGTAATTATTACACAGGAAGGCGAAATTGCATTTTTCGCGTTTTTGATATTTAAGTATCTTTAGTTTGATAAATATTACTTTTCTTATTTGTGTTATTTTAAATCAAAAAGATAAAATTAGCATAAAATCAAAGTTATTTCCGGCATAAATAAATAGTATTTTTTAAGAACAAGAGATCATGAGGAATCCCGTATTAAAAGATACGGTCTATTTCGGAAAAAAAATTTCTATGATTCCGAAATAGACCGTAATTTTGAAACGTAAAATTACGGGTTATTCCGAAACATTTTTAATCCGCAAAAATTTGTTTCAATCCGTAAGTTTACGGACATTGCGGAATATTTTTTTAGAAATGTATATTTTTCGAAAATAAACAGAATATCCAAATATAATTTTATTTCGCAAAAACGTATATGAACATGATAATAATCATATATATATGTTTAAAATTATATTCGGATATTTCGTTTATTGTCGAAAAATACACATTTCTAAAAAATATTCCGCAATACGCTTGGCCCACTGTTATTGTAGCGCCATATACAGGCAAGAATTATTAGTACTAATTGATTTATTTTCGTTCAAATTTTGTGATATTTGAAAAATAGACCAATCAGAATATTGATGTGTCTTTTGGTGTTGACATATCTCGCCAGTAGGTGACGCGGCTATAGCCGTGGGCCAAGCATATATCCGTAAACTTACGGATTAAAGCAAATTTTTGCGGAATAAAAATGTTTCGGAATAACCCGTAATTTTACGTTTCAAAATTACGGTCTATTTCGGAATCATTAAAAATTTTTTTCCGAAATAGACCGTATTTTTTAATACGGGCTGGGATGTCTTTTTAAGCCATAATTTTGGTTGTAATTGTCAGATTGCTTTCAGATTATGAAGTTTAATATAATTATGCAAATCAAGAAGATCTACACAAAAACATAATTCAATATGTCAGTCTGGTGACCATTGGTTCCTTTCAGAGAATTTTAATAGCCTCCAGACCAATATTTTGACTTGAGCCTATTTTCACTAATGTTTTTGTG
>JABFPD010000554.1:0-11037 GCA_022817545.1 Cremastobaeus sp. ZL-2020 | reverse complement strand
AGTTCATCACCAAATAATAATATTCTAATATTCTGTATATATAAAAATAAATAATATAAAGAATATCAATAAAATCGTATTTAGATTAATTTTTTGAGTATGTTACAACGTTACTAGAATATTAATTCTTGGCATATTAAATAACGAAATGCTATATTTTGTTTTCTCCGTGTAGAGGATACATTTTAATGATTTCATGAGTATATTTGAGGATGGTTTGTGTATTCGTTTAATTATAGAATGAGCATAGTTGAGGATTGTTTGAGAATTAGCCTAATTATAGAATGAGTACATTTGAGTACATTTGAGGATACAAACAGTTCTCAAACCATACTCAATTTGGCTCAAATGCCCAGAATGAGTATGATTGAGAATAGTTTGAAGACTAATTTTCTATTATTTATATGTCCTCAACTTATCTTCAACAGTTCTCAAATTTTAGGAAAAATTTTGCCTCGGGATGATGAATGAACGGCTCAAGGAATTTAAATCGTTTTTCAATGAAACCACAAAATTTTTTCTAAAAATTGTAGGGTCACCTGGGGTAAAAGTGACACATGGGGTAAAATGTGACATCCCGAATTTTACAACAAAATTAAATAGTTCAAAGAAAATGTATTGTTTGTATAAGTTAACTGACTGTAAACGGTTAAAAATATATAGTTTAAAACCAAAATAATTTTAAAAATCATAAAAATTATGAGGTGTCACAATTACCCCAAAATGTCACACTTACCCCAGTTGCCCCTACAATTTTTTTCTTTGTGACAGGTTTTGTTTTATGATTGCGACAATGAAATTTGACAGAAGATTTTAGTTCGTTAATTTTTTGTTTGTTTCAGTTATTGGCAAAAAAGAGAAAAGTTGAAAATAAAACTAAAGATGAGAAAGAAAAGAAGAAGGGAATAAATGATGCTGAAGTTATCGAGAAAACCCAATCTGTGACAGACAAAAACGTGATAACATCGAAAATAAAAATCCCTAAGACTCATTTAAGAGCTCTGAATGACCGTGAAAAAACTAAGTTTGAAGGAATAATGTATCGATATGATGAAGAACAAAAAGAGGTTAACATGTTTTAAATATCAATATTTATTTCGGAATATACAAATATTTTTTGATCATGAATATTTTTTTTTAATTTGGAAAATATATTGGTGTTGAATAAAAATATTTTTACACTGCAGATTGTATTCAAAATCAAAATTTGCTTTTCTTAATATGTATATATCTTAATTTTGCAATTTTTAAATTAAATTTCGTTTGCTTCGAATAATTTATATATATATATATATATATATTTACTAATGAAAAAAATTGTTCAGAGTTTTCAAAACTGAATTGCATGTACCCACCCTCTAAATATCATACATTTAATCAAAAATTCATAAATTCATCTGTTACTTTTTTAGGATTTTAAGGAGTTGGTTGCAAACAGCGGCATATACGTGTATGAAGATGACTTTAGAAAGTGTTCAAAATTAAAAAGTGGCACTGCTCTAGCAAGGAAAATGATGTCTGCCATTTACACACGAAAAGCTTTACAGAATTGTTCTCTGTATGGCGAACCTTGTAGCCGAAATAGAAAGCCAAGGCCAGGATTGGACTCAAAAGGAGTTGATGCAATCATTGGTAACTTAAAATTGTTTAAATAAATGCTTTAATAAACCCAAGTTAAAAATAAATAAGATTAATAAGAAAATCATGTCTTTCAGCTTATGTTCTCCATCGTCAAACCAAAACCGAATTTCAGAAAAACGTCACGGACGAATCCTTAAAACAGGCTATGAGGAATAAGCTAACTGATTGCGCAAAACAGCTCGACTTATTGCAAAATCCGGATACCGAAAGAGAAACCGACAAAGAGGGGGATAACTAGTAACACTTCTTTCAAAATTCAGTTTATCAAAAAATATGCCTCGATTTAGATTGCGATTATTTTATGTTTAAACAAGAGAATTATTGTTTATTTTGAAAATTATAAGAAATTAAACCAAACTTATTTATAAAATATGACTTAGTTTAATATTAGAAAGAATTTTTAGTTTAATGATTTAAATTATAATATGTTCATATTTAAATAAGAATTATTGTTTTATTTTGAAGAAAGTTTATATCCAAATAAAGACAATATTGTGATATGTAGTACAGTATTTATTATATTTTAATTTATCCTCGATATTTAAATACAAAATTCAAAAGCAGTAAACAATGTCATGAAACCTTTTAAACCATTATAACTTAGAAATCGGAAACAACAAAAACTTTTTCTTTTTGTTAATAACGTTAATTATGTTGAGTGTAACATGTCCTAAACAAACTAATAATATTTTTCTAAACAATTTTGTAAAGAGGAAATATGATTCAACATAAAATGCAGCTGTCAAATTTTAATTTGTTTTATTAGATTTATATATGGGACACAATAAATATATACTGGTATTGTGATATATTAACAGTATATGGATAGTATAATGACAATATAACGAAAATATACTGCGAATATAATGACAGTATAATGGATTTCTAATATAATGATAATATAATAAAAATATAATGATAATATATTGTTAATATAACGACAATGTAATGAAAATATACCGCGAACATAATGAAAATATAATGAAAATATAACTACAATATATCATATTTTCGGTATATTGAAAATATATTGATAATATAATGACAATATATTTTTTATTTTGGTAGGGTGGGGTATACATATACCTCCTGTGTGGACCGCGGGTGGCCAAAAGAGGTGTGTGGAGGAAGGGTTAAAAATTCAATTGATAGGTTTTTACGATGCGTTTATGTTAGCATATTCAGCAGTGGTATATTATCGTATTATTAATCCATCAAATGAAATAAGTATGTTTTTGGCCATGGCTAAATCGAAAGTTGCTCCCATAAAAACAATAAGCATTCCAAAGCTTGAACTTTGTGGAGCTAATTTATTAGTTAAATTGATAAATTACGTTAAAAATTCAGTCAGATTTCCTATAGAAAACGTTGTTTGCTTTTCAGATTCAAAAATAACTTTAGCGTGGATTGCAAAGCATCCCTCGAATTGGAACATATTCATCGCCAATAGAGTTTCGAATATACAAACGTTAGGGCCAGAAATACAATGGAGCTACATTTCGACAAAAATGAACCCCGCAGATTTAAATTCACGCGGCATTAACACGTCCGAATTGATAAATTCGTCTTTGTGGTGGAACGGACCATCTATAATGACCGAAACAACGGAACTTGAAATCGTTAATGAATTTGAAACTCAACTTGAAACTCGTAAAATTAAAACTAATGTTGCTCAAGTTAAAGAAGATGTTTTTGAACGATACTCTTCTTATTCAAAATTAATCAGAATTTATTCTTATGTTTTTAAATTTTTAAAATTACGATTGAACGAACTTTCACCCAAAATACTGAATTACGAGGACGTTAAATGTGCAGAAAATTGTGTGATTAAAACTGTACAATCGCGTTATTTTTCTCGTGAAATAGAATCATTGAAAACATTTGGTCAAGTAGATAAAAAATCATCCATTTTAAATTTGAGTCCGTATTTGGATGAAGTCGGAATAATTCGTCTTGGTGGGCGGCTACAAAACTCGCCATTGACATATGAACGTAAACATCCAATTATTCTTCCAAAATGTCATGTAACTAATCTCATTATTGCTCAATATCATTTGAATCAATTGCATTCGGGTATACAATTAACGTTGAGTTCAATTAGAGATAAATTTTGGATAATAAACGGCCGACAATTAGTCAAATCGTTTATATTCAACTGTGTCAAATGCAAACGTGAGCGTAAACAATTAGCGTCTCAATACATGGGATCTTTACCGACGGAAAGATGTACCCCTTCGCGTCCTTTTTCAGCTACAGGAGTAGATTATGCGGGGCCATTTTTGTTGAAAGATAAGGAAGGCAGAGGACACAAGACTCATAAAGCCTATGTAGCGGTTTTTGTTTGTTTGGCGACTAGAGCCATTCATTTGGAATTAGTTTCCCATCTGGATACAGCTTCATTTATAGCTGCATTAAAAAGATTTATTGCTAGGCGGGGTAAACCGCGACTATTATACAGCGATAATGGCCGTAATTTTGTCGGAGCAAATGCAGAAATCAAAAAAGCATTTTATAAAGCTACTCGTGACTCGGATATGCGCAACATGCTTATTACAGATTCCATTGAGTGGAAATTTATCCCTCCCGCTTCTCCACATTTTGGAGGAATCTGGGAATCTGGTGTAAGATGCATGAAGCATCATTTAAAAAGGGTAATGGGTACATTTACTCCCACTTCGGAAGAAATGTTAACCCTTTTGAATCAAATTGAAGCATGTCTGAATTCGCGGCCAATTTGTAAAATGCATGATGATCCGGATGATATAGAAATATTGACTCCTGGACATTTTCTGATAGGCGCACCGATGAATTCTTTGCCAGAGACCGATTTATCGGATATTGTCGATAATCGATTGACCAGATGGGCGAGAATACAGAAAATTATTCAAATGTTTTGGACAAAATGGTCAAACGAATATTTGAACACGTTGCAATCCAGACCGAAATGGCGTGAAAAATTGAATAATTTGAAAGAAGGAGATATTGTAATTATTAAAAATCAAAATCTCCCGCCATGTCAATGGAAAATGGCTAAAGTCGAAAAAATGCACATGGGAAAAGATAATGTAGCTCGAGTTGCTACTATTAAAACTAAAGATGGCATTTATCAGAGAAGTATCACACAATTGTGTCCATTGATATCTTCTTAATTTTGTTAACAATTTGTTGTTAATAAAATATGCGTTACCATCATTTTAGTCATGAAAATGCTCTTGAATGTTATTCTAAAATTTTCGTGAATTAAAATCGAATTAAAATCATTTTATTCTCGAGTGCAATGTTTTGATTCGAATCAAAACAAAGCTCGAATTCAATTAAAAGCTCGATAAAATGAAATTTATATTCAGTAGCAATCATGAGTAATTCCGAAGCAGAACTCGAATTCGAAATTGACATGTTCGACGAAGCGGCGTTTCCGGATTTGCTAAACACCGGGGTGTCGCCATCGGGCATCCTCGAGGAACTCGGAGACCTCGAGGAAATGGTTTCTTTGATAAACGTGACAACGCCGGTCAAGGAATTACCGAAAGTAGTGAGCATCAAGAGAGTAGATCCGCCGTTAGTGTTTTGTGCGCTGAATGTGCCGGAACCGGTCGAGGAAGTTGAGGTGCAAACCACCGTCGGGGAAGTAGTTCCTGAACCGGCTCCGGAACCCATGGTGTTGGGAAATGCAGTTGCTGGGGAAGTAGCCGAGACATCCACGACGGATACTAGACCACGCGGACGGAACTCTCGCCCTCGTCGTGCTCCACGTTCGCGTCGTCGTCGGCGAGTTCAACCGCCATCATTAGCAGAATTGCGAGCCCAGTTCAATTGGCAAGGACCAGTATTGGTGGACCCATACGCCAGAGAACTACCATTTGGTCCAGACCATTGCATTGTACGCACATTTGGTCATGATTTGTTGGTGCCACTGCAAGCGAAATACCGCTACCATGTATGGAAACGATGCGTACCCGCGGGAAATATAACCGTCACTTGGAATCGTTTCCTAGAACTTTCCATGGTCACAATGCGGGTTAACCGCGGACCCTATTAGGTAACAAAATTAAGGGTTATATTTTAGTTTTATTTTACTTATAAATTCAGTCATTAAACGAAATTCGTTATATCGTTTAAGGTGGGCGGATTGTTCGAGAATGGACTAATGACAGGAGCGGATTGGCTTATTTTTTTTGTATAATTTTATTGCAATAAAATGGACCTGTCATATTGCATGAATTTATGTGTTTTGAATTGCGCGCGTTACGAGTAGATAGCGTTGACGTTCGTGCAGTCAATCCGCATGACATGTCACGCTATCCCCCACCTTACGGACAGCTACTAGCATGATAAAAGTAGCTGTCCAAGCGCGCAGCGGTCAGTCCCACCTACTGCCAGCACATTGCAGCACGTGCTGGTTTCTTTCCTTCCTAACCTCTCCTTTTCCTACAGGCGACCGCTAGCCGGTTTCACGCCTTGTTTCAACTCGCACGTCAGTTTCATGCGGCGAGGTTGTCCAACTCTTTTTTTTGAGGGTTTGGGTGGAAAAGGGTGTTCAGCGCGATAAAAGTAAATTTAAATAGTGTTCACCGGGGTAAGTTGTTATTGATTTTAACGTGACAGTTGAGGAAGAATTCCTCCTGTCCCGGACTTGTGAAAGTCCGATTAACTTCATTTTTTTGTGTGAACACTTTGTTTTGTATTGTAAATAATTGTTGAGTCGGCCAAAAGGTGCAGCTCCAATATTTACAACTTGTGCGGTATTGTTAGCTTTGCAATAGCGTCTTTTCTTTAATATAAAAATTAAATTAGTCATAACTGAACACTCTTGAGGTTAGTAATAAATGAATTTATTAAGTGGGTTGGGAACATATTATTAGTCACGCGGATATCATTATTTGTCTTTATTTAAATTCACGGGACCCTGTAAAAGACGCGGATCGGTTAATTTATTAAGCACGTGTCGTACGAAGTATAGCTGTCCTTGTTGCTCAGTCCGTGAGACAAGGACAGAGATACTACATACGTAGCTTGAATTAGTTTCCGGGATTATCGTGTCTGTCCTCTTTCCGTTAGAGATATTAAAGCGAGACAGCGGTACTGGCAATACGTTCAGTCGTTTCAGGTCGCGTCTTTGTTTTCTGACGTGGATTAGAGAGGGACACAAATACTGTCCCCACGTGCGCCGTTTAGTGCACAAAATTTTGGTCCTTCGAGTGCCGGATTGCGTCAGGAAGGGTTTTTTCGTGATTTAACTTTTGTTTCTTAAATAAAAAAGCATACGCTATTAACCTTACAAAACGACGCGGCGTTTTTGCGCGATTTGAGTACCACTCCGCTGTGTTCATATTGCGAGGGTGCGTTAAAATTGCCGACAGTCCCTATTATATATAATCAAGTGGGATTTGTCGTGGTAATTGCTGTTCCACCAAATTGCTGGTGTCGAACACATAATACCTGTTTTTGTTATTGTATTTCCCGCGAGGAAATCATACGTTCAAAATTGAATTTCTTTCGGATATTTACGTTTGACACTTGTCTAAGAAAATTAATTCAAGAACGTTATGAAAATTATGAATCGTGAGCGCGCTCAATTTTAGAGCTATGAAAAAGTCGCTCCAATTTTTATTTTGTTTAGTTATATTTTTTGCCTAAGCGTCTTCACTAATGTAATATAATTATTAAAATCAATACAAGTCGCATTAAATTGTAGCTAATTCGGATTAGGTAGTTATCATAGCGTGGGTATTTTCGAGTCATTTACTGTTTTGGTGTGGTCGATTACGTCATAAGCGGGTACTTCCTTTTCTCGTTAATATTGCGATCATATTTTTTGCGTATTTGTTAAGATTAATTATTTACAATGGCTAATCCCGATACAGCGGCGACAGCCTTAATCGAAATTGACGTCATACATGACGAAATTAAGCGTCTTTTAATTAATACAAAAAAAAGAGGCGTTCAGAATTTTACTACCGCGTGGTTAAATTCGCGTTTAGTTCTTTTACAAGAAAAGTATGAAAAGGCTAGGCAATTGCATTCGTTGATATGTGTTAACGTAATCGCAGAGGAAAAGAAAACATTAGATTACTTTTCCAAAAATCAATTTGATTTTATTTTATCTGCGTATGAAACTGCGGAAGAATTTATAACCGAAAATATTATTAAGCTCACACCCCAACCGGTAGTTGCGAGCGTACAGGAACCTACGTTATCGGCTAATCATTTTGAAAGCGTTAAATTGCCCAAAATCGAACTTCCTAAGTTTGACGGTGATTTTACTGAATGGGCTAGTTTTCGTGATACGTTCGATAACGTGATTCATCGTGATGAACGTCTTCCTGGAATTCAAAAATTCCACTATTTAAAATCATGTCTGGCAGGTGAAGCCGCGGGATTAATTCAATCTCTTACGGTATCCGCTCAGAATTATGATATAGCATGGAAGACGTTGAATGATTATTATCAGAATGACAGACTGATAATACATCATTTATGCGAAAAATTATCAGATATTAAAACCGTTCCTTCTGATAATTTAGCCCTATTAAAACAAATGCATAATTCTTTACGAGTCGTTGTAGATTCTTTTCAAAATATGAGTATAAGCGCGGATCATCCATTCTTGTTGTACACGTTAGTTGGTAAATTAGATAAAAGGCTACGTTCAGAATGGGAAAAACCGTTAGCTAATAAAAAGGAATGTTCAGACATGAAAAGTTTTCTGGAATTCTTATTAACTAAAATCCGTACACTGGAAGCTATGTCGGTAACTCGCGATTTTGATAAATCGTCATTCAAACAAAACAATAAACCAACTACTAGCAAGGTTCATAATACTTCATTTAGTGATCGTACATGTGTATATTGCCAAAAACCCGGTCATATGATATTTCGTTGCGACGCTTATCGTAAAATGCCGGTTAATGAAAGATTTAAATACGCTAAAGATAATAGATTATGTAAGCTTTGCTTTGCTTCTCAACATGATACTTCACGTTGTGAAGCGAAATTTAAATGCGTTGTGTGTTCGGGAAAACATTCCTCTTTGTTACATTTAACTAATTCTAATAATTATAATAAACAACATAAAGTTGATAATAAACCGAGCACGTCAAATCAAACAACGGTAATTCCCAGAGAAAGCGTTCAGAGTACATCGGAAACGGTGAATTCTAATGTAGGCAATACTTTGCGGAAGGAAACGTTACTTGCTACCACCTTAGTGAAATTGCGCGCAGCCAACGGGAGATCGGTTCACGCGGTTGCGTTGATAGATTCCGCGTCTGAAGCGTCTTTTATTTCCGAAAGTGCGATGCAAGATTTACGTGCACGTAAAACAAAGATAGATGCAATAGTAACAGGTATAGGCAATAGTAACGAACAGAAAGCGCATTTTTCAGGCGATATACGTGTTGAATCATTAAATAACTCGAAAAAATTTATTGATTTAAAAGCTATCGTGATGCAAAAGATCTCATCATACAAGCCGAAGGCTTTTGATTTGAGACACTATCCAGAATTATCCGGGTTGCAATTTACAAATATTCGTGAATTGAAAAATCAGAAAATTGATTTATTAATAGGCGTAGATTATATTCCAGCTATTCTCACGGGAGAAAATGTAATCACACGTGATAAAAATTTAGTTGCCCAAAATACCATTTTTGGATGGGTGATCTCCGGTAAAATTGACATACAGGATTGTAATATGAATATTACAGTTAATCATTGTTGTCAATTGGATCAAGATGTGCGGAGATTTTGGGAATGTGAAAATATTCCGGAAAAGTCTGTTACATCACCGGAAGATCAATATTGCGAGCAACTATATAATGAAACTACGCGTCAATTGGAAACCGGTCGGTTCGTTGTCAGGTTGCCATTTAGACCTGATATGGTTAAATCGGCATTGGGTAATACGCGTAATATGGCAGAAGCGTCATTTAAAAATACTTCCAAACGTTTAGTTAAAAGCGATCAATTGAAGAATGATTATGAAGGATTTATGTCTGAATATTCCAGTTTGGGTCACATGCGTAAATTAAATGATCAAGAAAAATTGCAAGATGAACGGATATTTATTCCGCATCATCCGGTTTATAAAATCGTTGATAATAAAAATAAAATTCGAATCGTTTTCAATGCGGCTGCACGATCTAGTACAGGTTTAATTTTGAACGATCTGTTATTTAGCGGTCCTAAACTACAATCGGAAATCGCGAGTATTATTTTAAACTGGCGTAATTATAAATATGTTTGTTCAACGGACATTGTCAAAATGTTCAGACAAGTTCTTGTCGATGAAAATGACAGACTTTGTCAAAATATAATATGGTACGATGAGTTTGAAGAAAAGAGTTACTATGAATTGCAAACAGTAACTTATGGACTCACTTGCGCGCCATATCTTGCCATTCGCACTATATTAGAAATAGCCAATAAATTCGGAAACGAATTTCCATTGGCTATGGAGCACTTAAAATACTCAACTTATGTTGATGATATTTTATTTGGTGCTCATACAATCAAACATCTTATCGAAATCAAAACTGAAATCTCGGCCATTTTGAAAAAAGGAGAAATTCAGTTAGATAGGTGGTCGTCGAATGCGCAATGTATAGATCATTTTGACAATGCAAATAAAACAATTGAAGATCCAGATGTTGTTAGCAGTAAAATCTTAGGACTTTATTGGTCTCCTCGCGATGACTATTTTCATTTTAACTATAACTTGGAAGAGATTCAGATTTACACTAAACGTAAATTTTTATCTCTCATAGCCAAACTATATGACCCCCTTGGGTGGCTATCTCCAGTTATAGTTAAATTCAAACAATTTTTGCAGAATTTATGGTTAACTAAACTTGATTGGGATGATCATGTTCCAAAATCGGTTATAAAAGAATGGGATGATATTTATCCGTCATTAAAAGAATTAAACAATTTGAAAATACCTCGTTGGATTCAAACCACTGATGAATCCTTAAAAATTCAATTGATAGGTTTTTGCGATGCGTCTATGTTAGCATACTCAGCAGTAGTCTATTATCGTATAATTAACCCATCCAATGAAATTGGTATGTTTTTGGCCATGTCCAAATCGAAAGTTGCTCCCATAAAAACAATAAGCATTCCAAAGCTTGAACTTTGTGGAGCCAATTTATTAGTTAAATTGATAAATTACGTTAAAAATTCAGTTAGATTTCCTATAGAAAACGTTGTTTGCTTTTCAGATTCAAAAATAACTTTAGCATGGATTGCAAAGCATCCTTCAAATTGGAACGTATTCATCGCCAATCGAGTTTCTAATATACAAACATTAGGGCCAGAAATAAAATGGAGCTACATTTCGACAAAAATGAACCCCGCAGATTTAAATTCACGCGGCATTAACACGTCCGAATTGATAAA
>JABFPD010000553.1:0-11042 GCA_022817545.1 Cremastobaeus sp. ZL-2020 | reverse complement strand
ATTATTTCTTCTTATAATAACATGTTATTAATTAACCCATTAAGTCCTATGCTTAGCCCAGGCACGATATGGCCAAACTGAGTATCGGATTCATAGCATAGGCGGAAGAAGATTGACACCTGTTTTTTTTCTTGGCGTTTCCATTTGTTTAAACAATAATTGTTAAAACAAATGAAACAAAAAATGGATAAATTTGAAAACTGATCGCGCGGATCGATTATATGCGTCAATGCAATGAACTGTTGCCTTAATGAATTTTTTGGCCGTTGCTTTGTTTTTGCAGAATATTGTTATAAACATTTTGATATCCGAAAACTCAGGTTGTCCTATGCTTTGCCCAGGGATGATACGGGTAAGTAGCGGATTCATAGTATAGGTGAAAAAAATCGACACCTGTTTTTTTTCTTGATTTCGCTTATGCTATGAATCCGCTACTTTTCACCGACAATTATGAAAATCCGTTGATAATTGTAAAATCTAGAGCTGTCGCCAGCTCAAAAAATGTGGTTTTGAGATAATCGCGTTGAAAGATTTATGATAATTCGGCATTTATACTCACAACATTCGAATTTAAAGTTGGTGCCAGAAAAATTTCCTACTAAGTAACCCCATTAAAAATTTCCTGAAGGAAATTCCTTAAGGAAATTTGGTTAAATCCAAGATGGCGGCGAGCCATCGATGAATTTAAATAATTTTACGTACAAATAAACGAACTATGGTTTTTGGATTATCTGATTTTTCAGTTATATATTTCTTTGAATTCTAATTTTTTCACTTTTTAATGTATCAAATACGCAATAAATGTGCATTGATTAGTCATATTCGACAATAATTTAAAAAATAAAGATATTGTGTACATTATCGTGAATAATCTCACAACAATTTTATTAATATATAGTTTCGTGAAATCTTTCGACAAAGTTATCTAGGATTGATTACTTTATTTTGTTTTAATTTTCTATAATATTAGGATCTTATAAATAAACATAAATATCATGTCTATTATGAAAATCTATATGCAAAAAATTTACCTTTTAGTCACGACTTTATGTGAATCGGATTTTTCCTTTTATTTTATTTAGTTTTTAATGTTAATAAAAAATGCTACTTCAGTGCTTCTTTGTTTACACTTGATAGAAAGTAAACAAATACTTTTTTCTTTCTTGTAATTATTAAGAATCGGGATATTGGATTTCGTTTTTCATCATTTTTTAACTAATTGTCTAATTTTCTTTAATAGGCATGATAATAGGATATCATTTCAAAATTCACATGCGTCTATTATAATAAATAACAAATATACTTTATAGGTTAACCTATAAGAACATCAAGTGATCTCAAATAAAAACCCGTATAATTACTTAAGAAATTATTTTAAAAAATGTTAAGTGAAGTTAAACAAATCGCATTTTAATGCGCAATTAATTACATATAAAAAAGTGAAAAAAGTATTAAAACCACACAATAAACTGAAAAATCAGGAAATTCAAATACCATAAGTTCGTTTTTCTGGGTGTAACGTTTTTAAAATTAATTGAAAGCTCGACGCCATCTTGAATTTAACTAAATTTCCTTAAGGAATTTCTTCGAGGAGTTTCCTTCAGGAAACTTTTAAAGGGGTGATGCCTTTAACGATAGAGTGCACCTGTGCACGGTTCCGTTCACCCATTAATAAAAAATTTTATAAATTATATATTATGAATAATGAATATATATTATATATTCGAAAATATTTTTTATCGTGTGAGCCCTAACCATATTTTCATCGTGCACGCTTGCAATTTGTCTTCGATAACTGATGTTTTGAAGTTCACTAATAAAAAATAACATATTAATAAAATTAAATAATAAACTTACAGATTAAATAACAAACTTACAGATAAATTTTTTTGCTACAAAAAATGTACAAATAAAGGGAAATTGAAGGAATAATTCTAGTTTTATTACACAATTTAAGTAATCTGATATTTGGAAAAATCAAACATTGTTAGCTTAAATTTTTAAATAATGGATTTCTTTTTAATATCCAGTTCAGATGTAACATAAGGAATATCCATTATATTTATTATTGCATACAAATAATATATAAGATAATCTCTCCCCTTTTTGATTTGCCTTTTGCATTTCAGTGGTTGTAGTATGACAATTATTAATGATTATTAATTGGTAAAATGACTGCAAATTTGCACTATTTCATTATTTTTGCGAATTTCATCTAAAAATTTTTTTCAATATTCAGATTTTCTGCCCGCATTAAAACATACGGTTTATTTCAGAAAAAAATTTTAATGATTCCGAGATAGACCGTAATTTTGAAACGTAAAAATACTGGTTACTCGGATCATTTATTCCGTAAAAATTTGTTTTAATCCATAAGTTTACGGATATTACGGAATATTTGTTTAGAAACTTGTATTTTCTCAACAATAAACGGAATCTCCGAATATTATTTTATTTCGTAAAAACCCAATTATATCCGGGAATGAATGGATAATCCTGAGGATCAATTTTATTTTGTGAAAACCGCATTGCTCCTGGGTATTCGTCGGTGAAGGAATTTCTTATTTTCTGTAAAAAAACAAATAAAATCCGGCCAACTCCGAAATTTCATAAGTAGAATATTTGTGATTGCTGCAAAGTTTCATTTTTTTCTAACTATGCAGCAATCACAAATGCTTTTATGAAATTTCCATTAGGAAGTGGAACATATTTTATGTGTAATTTTACAGAAAATACAAATTTCCTTCACAGACGAATACCCAAGACTAATGTGGTTTTCACAAATAGTATATAACCGCCGAGCGCGCCACTGCACCCGAGACTGATATGCTATTTTTTCCGACGCTAGAGCGGAACGAAAAGTAGACTTTTCACTCCTAGGAGTGAAAACCACTTGAGGGAGTAGCCCGAAAGCGCGCTTTTCACTCCGCGAAGACGAATAGTTCCACTTTTCGCCGCGTTAGTGTCAGGAAAATAAAATTATATTCGGAGACTCCGCTTATTTTCGAGATAATACACGAAAAAAAAACATTCCGCAATATCCATAAACTTATACAATAATTCTATCATATTATACCTGGCAGTAAATTTAGACACTTTACTGATTTTCGATTTTTGACATCCGATGTTCCAACGCCATAATACGATATCGTAATCCGCAGCAGGGGCTTGTCTAATATAATTATAGATTTTTAGGTTTTATTTGCAAACATAATGCAATTATATTATAAACTTTTTTATAACGTAAACCAGCCATAACACGTTCTGGTGGTTATGACCTTACACGCAGGAGCAAAAGCAGATGCGTTTTTGTTTCGCTACGCTCGCCATACAATTATGGCAAAAATGGCCAGGATATTCCGTCGATCGGTACTAGTACTGACGGAGCTATTTCTGCAGGAAGAGTTCTGGCAGATTTGGCGTGAATTTTTGTCCGTGTATTGTAACGTTGTTCCATTTTGGAAAACGTTAAAACGGATGAACAACGCCGCACAAATCAGCCAGGAGCCAAGCCGAGATCTGAATGAGCCAAACTGCGAGCCATATTAATTAGAATAATTTAGGTTTGAGTATCTTAATTTTTTTTTAGTAAATTGTAGGTATTTTAAAGAATTTATTGGAATGATGTTACAATTTGAGTAATATTGTGCAAGGCACATTAATTTTATTTTATTAGTTAGAATTTCTTTATTGTCGTTTGTGGATTTACTTGAGTATAGAAATTTATTGAGTTGGAAGTTTTCAGCTGGCGGTTGGATTCGTAATAAAATGTCGCGTCTCTCCACCGTTGTGGTCAGCCTCAAAAGCCGCACACAACGAAGAATTTCTATCATTCAGAGTGGAAACTACAGGCGAGCCCTCAGCAACCAAAGTCCACAACACCTGGAATCTATTCATTTGGGTAGATAAAAATAAATATCTAGTAACATTGTGAAAGTCTACATTCACGTCTTGTTTGACACTGTATTCATACGGATTTATTGTATCATAACCTTACACACTGTCAAGAAAATTGTCAACACGTGCAAATGTAGTCTTATGTTTATATTTATTTTTATACTAAACGACAGGAATATGCGAAAGAAAAGTTATATTTTACCATCTAACAAAATTGTTGACACGAACATTTTAATGTTTTTGACAAATAATTTGTAATGATTGACAACAAAACATCTAGAAAGGTTGTCATAGAATATTATGTTAACAATACTTGTGAGGTATATTGGTTCTTATATAAAAAAAAATAATTATATTATTATGTAATAGTCGCATATTTTCTTCGAAATTTATATAACTTGTAATTTAAATATATATTTCAGTTTTATATTGATAAGGGACTAAAAACTTAGTCCGAAACGTCTGTGATTTTTTTGACTGGACAATTCGACAATAAAAAGTTTGATAATTTATTTATTTCTAAATATTGTTTGAACCTAGCAAAAATTGTTATTATATTATTTAACCTATTGTTATGATGTTTTTGATGCTCCATTAAATTTCTTTTGTAATTAAAAATGGTATTTGTTTTAACTAGCGATAGGGATGACCGAATTACTTTAAATACTTATGAGACGCAAAATTGTAAATTTTTTTGTAAAGCCCACCGCGCTGTACCGTTCGCCATTGATATTTAAAAAAATTATATTCTCTTATTAATAAATGCGAAATCAAAAATATCAATACATATATGTAATTATGAATGATTTGTGAGTTGACGTCAATTTATATCGTTATTCAAACAATTCCTCAGATATTTTTACATCATGTGACTATACAATATTTTCATCAGTTATTGATCTGATATTGGTTAAAAGATCAAACACGTTTTTATCATGTATTATCCGATTGTTTTTATCAAAAATGAAACAAGGATTAGGTGCTCCACTGACATACATTCTAAACTTCTTCTGTGCGCCAACAAGGAAGAAGTTTATTCGCGACCGGTAAATGATGTTTGACTTGTGTAAATTAAAGCAGTTATATATTAACACTCTCCCGGTCCAAATTTCACGCATACATGACAGAAACAACTGAACAAAGATAGAAATATAACAAAAGACTATTTATATATAGCGCTGTCCTTCAATGACGTGACACCAACACTAGGTTAAATTCTCACCTATAGACGATACGCGACGCTGGCACGGGAGAGTGATAAAAGATTCAGATTACTTGTTTTTTATTAAAAATCATTGAATATCTGAAATATGTTGGATGCTTTTAAAATTCGCTGTTCCCCCAACGTGGTTGTGCTCTCCCATTGAATTGAATCATGAATCATAGAAATGTTTACGCAAATTATTCAAAGTAATGAAAATAATGAAATAGTTTCATTTTTTCAATAAAAAATCAATGTTTGTGTGAAAAATGTTTAAAGTTTTTGAAAATCGTTATTCCCCCAACGTGATCATTTTCTCCCAGAGGATTTGCACATAGGACACCTATTTCTATTTGAAAAATACTTCAATCAACAGAAACAATTAAGATGTCATGTTTTTTTATTGAAAAATCAATAAATCACAAAAAAATGTTTGACGGTTGGAATATTCACAGTTCCCCCAACGTGATCGTGTTTTTCATATGCAATTAAACTTGAGGCAGGTAGTTGTTTTTGCAAAGTACTTGAATTAATGAAAATAATGCAGATTATATATTTTTTTTATTAAAAAATCATTGAATATCTGAAATATGTTGGATGCTTTTGAAATCCGCTGTTCCCCCAACGTGATCGTTTTTTTCCGGTGGATTTGCACTTGGGATACCTATATTTATATTTACAATCTACTTGAATAAATAAAAACAATTAAGATGTTTTTTTTATTAAAAAATCAATAAATCACAAAAAAATGTTCGACGGTTGGAAAATTCTCAGTTTCCCCAACGTGATCGTGTTTTTCAAGTGCAATTAAACATGAGGCAGGTAGTTGATTTTGCCAAATTCTTGAATTAATCAAAAGAAATCATTTAGCTTGTTTTTTTATTAAAAAATCATTGAATTTCTGAAATATTTTTGCTGCTTTTGAAATCCGCTCTTCCCCCAACGTGGTCGTGTTCTCCAATTGAATTGAATATTGAATCACAAAAATGTTTAGCAAATTATTCAAAGTAATTCGATATAATGAAATAGATTCATTTTTTCAATAAAAAATCATTTTTTTAATTAACAAAAACCATTGATATTTCATTTTTTTTATTAAAAAATCAATAAATTACTAAAAAATGTTCAACAAGTTGTTGGCACAAAATAATTTACTTGACAATAGGAATTAATTTTTTAGGTTTTTTATTATACAATTAATAAATTTTTGGAAAATGTTTTATCTTTGTGATATCTTTAGTTTCCCCAACGTGATCGGGTTCTGCAATTGGATTTTGAATTAAATGCACGTAAATGCTCACTCGAAGTAATTGATTTAAAAAAGAATAAATGTTTTAAGTAGAAATACAATAAATTTTTAAGAGATGATTGATGTTCTTGAAATCCTCACTTCCCCCAACGTGATCCTTTTCTCAATTCGAATTGAGTCATGATTCATATAGTTGTTTCTGCAAAAAGATTATATAAACGAAATGAATGATTTTTTTGTTTTTAATTAAAAAATAAATATATTGTTTACAATGTTTAAATACTTAAGTTCATTGAACGTGGTACTTTTCTTCCTGTGGATTTGCACATGGGACACGCAGTTGTTTTTACAAATTAGTTGAATTAACAAACGGAATAAATTTCTAATAGTTTGAATTAAAAAATCAATAAAATTGTAAAACACGTTTGAATAATAACTCAGTTCACCCAATGTGATTGTTATTCTACTCTGTGGATTTTAGAATTCGTTTCTCGCTTAATTTTTTACACTTATTTCCATCAGTTTTAAGTATTTTTTCGATTATATTAATTCATTCCACTCTTTATCATCACAACACTTCGTTTTTCGTCGTTTATAAATTGTGCGCCACCTAGTTACTGATCTATTAATTATTCTGTGGTTCATCTATAATCCACTTATCTGTGCCTGTTTTATTCTCATGCGAACGCAGCATTATCGCCGCCATGTTCATTCCTCTCCTTTTCATTCCTCACCGATAGTAACACCCAATCATTCATTGTCACTCATTCAAAATCTAACAAAATAGTAAATTTAATTTTATCCGAAATATCCAAATCAAATTAAATTCATAAAATCTCAATTACTATATCAATCAAATTGCGAGCCATCCAACGACATTAATCATTTAAGATATATTCAATCCTAGGACGCACAAGCAACATAACTAACTTGGACTTCAAGATATAAAATAAAATTTCAAAATTATCGCTTATCAGAATATTAAAATGCGACGCGGTTTGAAATAATTTTTATACAAAACTAGTTACATTTCATTGTTACCCATGCATAATCATGGCCACCTCACCGAACAAGTTGAACGTCCAACCGTGGTCCCCCACAAAACGACAAAGCTTCTATCCAGTAACGCTGCTCGGAGTAGAAGAAAGCGCCTTGGCTCGCTACGTGCTATCCAAAATGAATTTTCCCTCCCCTTCTTCAGACGTATCTCTTTTCCGGTGTTTCTCAATGATAGTCACCTCAAGTATCTAATGGCGTCAAACTTCAAATGTTGGCTCATCCAAGTTGTTTATTTTTACAGCGTTGCTCATATTTTCAGGTTGCTGGTGATGGCCCTTTTTCCTCCTTCTATCCATAGATCCTCCAGTAGGTTGCATTGAGAAGGATATAAAATTCTGAGACTAACTTTCAGAGTTCTCGTAGGTGGAGATATGGATGTTAAATTAATGTTGGCAAGGCTAGGAGAATTGAACAAAAATCTTAGATTTTCAAATGTCCATACAATGAATCTGGCCCATGATTGATATTGAGTCCCATCTATGCTATCCAATTTTTGACGGAATCTTGAATTCAACGTCTGGCAGATGTTTGGCCTAATTATTCCCACGAAGTGGCTTCTGGCTGTTGTTACTGCAACTCATGTGGCTGGCAACTGATGATGTTCGGAGCTATCCTAGGGTCAGGAGGGGTCGAGACGTTGTAAGAGAGACTTGAAATAAGTCTGCTGCAGTTGAACCAATGTAGTTTTTTTTATTTTCAGAAAGTTATTTTTCCTTTTCACGTCGCTCTTTGAATATGGCTCCTGAGGTGGATCTTGTAGCTGAAAATTTCAAAGTTCAATTAGTCATATATTCTTGCAAACAAAAAAAATAGAATCTTTTCTCTTGAATTTTAAACGTTCATTTTATCCCATATTTTCTACAAATTCTCCATTATTTCCTTTCTCTATTATTCCAAGATAAATTTCAAATTTCAAAATTTTCGATTCAACAAAATCAATTTCTAAACATAATCATTAATTTTATACTCAAACGAATATTTCATTGCATATTATAATGTGTCGGGTTGGCTCAATGGCATTACGACTGGACTCATCTTCGACTTGTGCGGCGCACATTGCGCTAGATGACAGTTGTAGCTGGACAGAAGTCCAAAAATGAAGGTCAAAATATTATATATTTCATAAAAATTATTTCTAAACCTTAGAAAGACTAAATTTTTAGAATACTTCATAATTTGATAATTTAAATACATTTAGGCGAACGTTCGATTATTCATTAAAAAAAAGTAAGCAAAAAAGTTGCAAGGTAAGAAACAATTTTGAATGGTTGCAATGTAACATATATAACGGATTGGTTTTTTGGTATTCATAATTTGGTGTTTATGCAGTAAAAGAGCGTTGATATAACTGATTAAATCTCATGTCATGTACAGAAACTCATATTAATTCTATGCTGTTCAAAAACAAAAAATTTTACGTTTCAACGCCTCACTTCTTTTAGGGCATTTTAATGTATTAATATACCGAGAAAAAAATTCCTTTAAACATCGGCTACAAAATATCAAAAGCTGACATAACCTTTCGTATCCAACTCTGAGATACAGGCACAAACGTGAAAAAATTCATTATAAATAAAAATATCATATCTCATTTCTTATTACTTTTTCTTCTTGTTTTTCTTCGTTTTCTTTCTTTTATCTTTTCTTTTATATTATTCTTGCTTTTATAATGAAGAAAATATAAGTTAAATGCAGAAATTTATGTTTCATGTTACAGATATTGTGTAGCAATGAGGATATTTAAGAAACCAAACATGACAACATATATTTATCTATTATATAATATTGTGACATGGTGAAATGTCATAATTATTTGCTGAGCAAATTTAACCGCCCTGCCAGCTCTGCCCTCTGGTGGAATGAGTGAGCGGCTTGGCAGACGTACCGCGAAGCGCCAGCCGCGAACCAGAGTTCGTTGTCGACCGCCGTGAACGAAAGACGCGAAACATCCACGCGAGAATTAGATCGAGTACCACGCAAGCCGCCGAATATAAAATCTCTTTTTGGTAATTTTAAATTATTCGGTCGCTTAAATTCCACGCACTGTGTTACATAACAAATAAATAAAAAAAATAGTTATCAGATTCTGCCATATCGAGTCAGCCTTATTAATATACCTATTGAGTGGATAATAATTCAATTTGTTATTTTCAGTTTCCTTTCAAATACGTACTGAATTAGTGTCTATTGCAAATAGCTCTCTCTGGTATATTCATTATAGTTAATGGAACTTAATCGCCCTAGAGTAATAATAAAAATCGAAGGCGTAGTCCAAGAGCTTTTATTACCTGTAGGACGAATTAATTCCAATTTTTGTTCCAAAATCGCTTTCCAGAGGTATGCCACTCGAATGAAAAAATAAATTTATTGAATTCCTTTTTTTGATAAAAACGCAGACAAACCTATTTTTTATGGTTGTTATTACTGATGAAACAGAACAATTATTTTGAAAAATAATCGTTTCAAAAATAACTACAATGTATGTAGTTTTTTCGGCGTTAAGTAATACAATATGTTCTCACAAAATTACTTCGTACCTGCTACGGAGATCGCAAAGCTATTTCTCGGTCCCTCGCAAGGAAAAATAATATGAACAACTCGTGTGTACGACTCGACTTCCATATCTTAAAAACCCTTTCTCAGTTTCTTCTTCCGCGTAGAAAATATTTTGGCGCGCTTGTTGTTTAAATATCTATAAAGATTTTATTGTGAAATTATAAACAATATACGAGTTTTCAGGCAGCAGGATAGTATTTTATATTGCAAGGGCCGTAAATAAGTGTTTTGCGATGACTGTTAAGTTCAAATTCGAGAAATTAAGAAACCCTCAGGGCACTTTCGGCCTTCTAGTCACTTTGACATCACTCGCGCAAGTTTTGTGCTAACAACATGAGTTTAATCGCTACTCTTCGGTCCATGATCCCTATGATATTTTTTGTAATAAAGGTAAATGGAGAGAAGATAAACTCATTTAATCAGTTAAGGAAGTCTTCGAAGTGAAATCCTGTAGTGGCCCGCGAGGCGAAGCCACCGTATATCAAAAATACTTTTAAATAGGAATGAACATTTTCTTTGTTATTAATTATATTGAAATTTTACTAGAGTTTTTATTTTTTCGTTATATTAAAAAATATTCAAAATTAATAATAAATTATGTTGTTAATCTTAACAAAATCAGACAATATTATTATTTCTTTTTGTTGGAAATTTGAGGCTTCCAATGCCTATAATATATGCTGGTTCAGTTGAAATAATTAAAAATTGTTTATTAACAACAATAACGGTTTATTTGAAATTAATAACAGTCAGGAAAAATACATTAACAATAAACTAAAGTGCGAGAATGGAAATATAAAATTTCACAATATTGAAGCTCGTTTAAAATTATAACGAAGCTTAAATTTTATGTCAGCCCGACTATTGTCGGCTATGACAATTTGGACGCTTACTTGCGTTTACAAATAATAAGATCTAATAAGATCTATTTAATTGCTTAGTTGCAATTTAAATTGAGCTAATAAGCTCGTTCGGCTAAACAGCCATTCAAAATGCCAATCGGCCAGCGCTTGAGCAATAGCTGAAAAACATGAATTTTGTCGGGTTTATATACCCTTTGGTGGCCCGGTAGCGCACCAA
>JABFPD010000552.1:0-11043 GCA_022817545.1 Cremastobaeus sp. ZL-2020 | reverse complement strand
GATGGAAGTGGATGGTACTTGTCAGTGTCGGGCAAAAGAGACAATTAAATGATCCTAAATGTGTTTCAAATTTTTTGTAGATTCAATTATGTCTGAAAAGCACAACGTCGACGTGAATTTCGCTTTAAAAATGCTTCAACCACGTTTTTATTTGTTACGGTGGTGGTGTGTGGGTCAAACCCCTACAACCATGAAATTCATCTATTGTCACCGAATTTACACAAGCGTATCAAAGTCCATTATTTGAAATAATAATAAGTGCCTCAAACTAATTTTACCATTTTTGATCTTATGAACAAGTTTAATAAACACGTTTAATAATAAAAAAAATAAATAAATTCATTTTTTGCCTAATTTTGTGGTTTGGGAACGAATATCAACTTCTTTATACGGTAACATCTATTATAGTACTTTCATATCTTTTTTTGAAACTTTAGATATTTAAACATCAAATGCGCTGTGCTTTGCTCAATCTATCTAAGTATTTCCTAGATCAAATCAGTGTTTCTTTTTTTTTGTCTCATAGTATTGAATGAAACATTTACACGATTAATTATTTTTTACACACTGAGCTGCTGTTTTTCTTATAAAACATTGCACAAATTGTAATTATCTATCAAATAGCATAAAAAATCTGTTTCGCCTAATCTAATGTAACTAAATGTAATGCCTCATTGAGATACTACCTCAAATAATTTCCTACAATACTGTGAGATTCTGTTAATGATTATATTTCTGCGCGCAAAATTCAATTTCTTCCAATATGAATATTATTTATTATTAAAGGACGCATTGAGAAGCTTCGACACTAGAACCAAATATTTTAATTTGATTGCAAAATACTCTCATAACAACTGCAAGATTCCGATAATTTACGTTTTCTAAGGTAATTAGAATTACAGGGATTCAGCAGTCTTGTCATAAAATTATATTTTTAACACATTATCTGTACAACGTAGTAAATTGTCTATAGGTGATATTTCGGACAAATAAGTACGCATGTGTTAGTATTTCCATTTAAAAAGCATCGATGGGCGTGCACTATCATTTGTTTGTATTAAATTGACAGTCGCATAGCGGGGGTAACCAGTACAGATAATGTGATAAGTTAAATAAACCTTCATGTGCACTACATCCCGTCTCTACTATAGACTTTTGCGACCTTAAGACTATCAGATTTGGTTTTCTTAAAACCATATTGCTTGAACTAAATAATACCGAACTTTGTTCTGAACTTTCTTAGACCAACTTACTGTCGGACATATGTTGGACCAACGTAACCTTCCGCGGCTTGTAAATTAGCAGATTTTCGCAGTATTTGTGTCACCCCAGTGGCTTTGTGCCTTTGCTGTAGAGGCGATTCGCTCGATGCGGAAAGAGAGTGTGACCTCATCGAGAATGAGCGATGCAAGCATTGGGCGAACTGGAGCGCCGA
This sequence comes from Cremastobaeus sp. ZL-2020, assembly GCA_022817545.1. Classification (NCBI taxonomy): domain Eukaryota; kingdom Metazoa; phylum Arthropoda; class Insecta; order Hymenoptera; family Scelionidae; genus Cremastobaeus; species Cremastobaeus sp. ZL-2020. The sequence continues at coordinate 9,608 of JABFPD010000552.1, read as the reverse complement.
GAATCCGTGGTGCATTTCGCAGTGTGACGTCTGCGGGAAACATCGATAGAAATAATACGCCGACTATTGGATACGAACAAGCACTGTGAATGCATGTAGACGAGAGGCTAACGACCTACCCAGGTGGGATCGATGAGCTCTAACTCCAAAGCCCTCATCCACCGGGGCTAAATGCGCTACACTTGGTTGCAGTCTGTTGCCATCGAACTGCCCTACTTTTCGCTCTTTGAACCCGACGACATTTCGCGCGATCCGCGCCAAAATTAATACCACCAATCGGCACTTATTTTCACGTCGATTTCCTGAACTCGACTTTGTGTTCTTGCAGGGAACTTGACGTTGCGTGCCCAGCCGGAGTCCGTCTTCCTCGTCAATTTATCGCCAGTTACTTTGGCCGGAATGATGTTACCCGGAAGAAAAATAAACTGATACACTTTACGGCAATGGCATAAGTGTTAAATGTTGACTTAGTTAGCTTATTCTGGACGAGATGCAGAAGAAATTCTGCCGCGAAATGGATTCCATTTGCTTCCCTTGCATGAACAGGCGACTTTTAAACCTGGCGTTGCATCGAGCAGGTTGTTTTTAATAAACAAATTGTTCGACGATTTTATTAAACACGAAAATGTCATTAGTAACTTGAGTCAATTTTCACGATAATCCAAAGGTCCATGCTATTAGAAATCGTCTACTTGTTGCGATAAAATACCGAGTCGAAAGTTAAGTGGAATGAAAAACTCTACTATATCTCGTTAGTAAATTATACTCCAATGATACCGATCGCAACAAAATTTTACATTCCTTTCAAAATCCCACTGGATTATTCGATAAATCATAACTAACCGTTATTCAATCGATGTCAATTTCTTTATTCCATAACAAATCCAGTTCAACAAAAACAATTAATCTTACTTATTCATATAAAAATTTTCAAAATTGACCATAGAATAATATAAATTAATTAAAATATTGACCTTAATATCTGATTATTTTACAATTGGCAACATTAGAAACTAAAGTAACTGAGCAATCTGAAACAATTTCTACTATAGAAAAGTATAATAATATTTTTATTACATTGTAATCAAACATTTCAAAGGTTACGGGAAAGTGTCTCATTAAAAATATAAGATTTATAAAAGATAAAATAGCTATAGTTGTAATTGTGTTTCAAAAATCATGTATAAAGCTGCGTAACTAAACGACGAAACTTCAAAATCAGTGCATCAATTATCTATACCTCCACTCTTATTGCTGAAATAATTGCATTATGCACAGCGTTCTTAAAAGTAATTGCTTCAATACTAAAGTTTCTCAATGCGTCTTTTTTATGCTACAATAAGATTCGCGCAATTCTACTACAATGCAAGTGAAAATCGTGAAAATTCCGCTACTCTCTGCAATGATCCCAATTGCAGATTCAAAATTGGATACTTTCTGATGTAAATTTCTCAACGCGATTGTTATATATAAAACGCAGCTCGATTTTGATGCGATTTTCAACGATACCACGACCATTTGTATCAGTAAAATTTACCGTTCTGATACTCGAGCTCGTATTGCAAAAGCTAGGAGTAGAACATACGGTTGGATTATTTATGTTTGAGATCCTTTGATGGCGCTGAGTAATTGTTCGCGGTTGCTTTGTCGCAGACATGAGCTTACTCTTCAATTCGTAATAGGTCATTGTTACCGTCACCTGGAACTCAATCGTATCTGCAATCTTCAACGAGCTTCAGTTTTTCATTTGTTTCTATTTATTGCTCACCCAATGCAACTAACGCAATTTTTAAAACTCTTCGGAGCTTTAGTCGTAAAGTTACACATAAAAATTGTTTCGATATCAGTAAAACGTTGTTTGTCTTTTAATAAGTCATCGACATTAATAAGACAACGACAAACGAAACCATCAGAGACAGAACTGTTTGAACGAAACAGAAACATTTTCGTGACTTAATGTCTTATACAATAACACTTTTAGCTGTCGATTTTCCAGGCATCAAAGGCTTCCTCTCCTGCAACCAGGCAGCAGCTTTCTAGAAGTCGATTATACTTCAGTTGAAACTATCTGAAAATGACCAATCAGATTATATTGAAATTGTTCGTTTAAAACAAATGTTTCAACAAAGCGAAACTAATTCACTGAAAATATTAGGACAGTCACATTACCTTTTATGATCTTTTCTACAGAAAATGTGAAATTGAGTGTAGTATTTTATTGCTGAACTCATTTATTATTCGCACATTCGACGCGATTCAGTTTTAAACCGATTCTATCGTCTTTTTAGAAAATAATGAGATCACTAGAATATAAAGTTCATTATCTACGTATTATGCAAAAATGAGAGTTTTCCTTAATACATAAATTATTAACGAATTATATAACTTTACATTGAATTTTGTATCTCTTATTTGAATATTCAAATAACAAAAAATGAAACTGTAGAACATTTGCTTTGTTGTACGAGTATTTAACCCGCGCAGTAAAAGCTGTAAAAAAGTAAACAATTAATTGATTTTTGATATTATATAATAAAAATACGAATAAAAATTTTTTATCATATATTTTATAGTTAATAATCTTCTGTTATTTTTTACTTATACAATAATTCGTTACCACTTTTAGTATCATTTATTTACTAATACAGTGTTAATATTTTATCCTGTTCGGAGTTGGAAGCACGAAAACTCCTTCCAAACGTATAAGGTATGATTCGATATAATTCCGTTCGATATAATTTATGTAGGTTTCATCGATAATCAATACTCGTTACTTATAATTCAATTATTGTCAATATTTAAGGTGCCACACTTTCCATAAATACACGGAGAGGGAAACGACTAACGAATTATAGCGCCACGGTCCACATGGGGAAACAAACGCACCATAATACGCAGTGCACTGTTTTTGTGCACTGTCTTTGGCCATCACTGCAAGAACTGCCGTTTTATTTTGTCTCAATTTTAAAACACTAAATAGTGTTTCACATGTTAAAAAGATAGGTTAAAATTTGAAAACGCTTGAAAACGTTTTAAAAATGGGTACAAAACGTTTTATTTTAAAACACTAGTTTTTGCAGTGATGCCTAACCTATTTTTTGGAAATTTGCACGATGATTTTCAGAGTAAGCACTGGCTTTTCAAAGGTAGCGCACGATAAAAACCTATGACAGATATGAAAGTGAAGGTTAGGCAAAACAAATGACAGTGCGCCAAAAGAGAGCACTGTATATTACAATGCGTTTGTTTCTCCGTGTACTTCAAAAGAACTACCAAACTTGCAACATGATATCACGTGCGTGCATGACAAATTCATGTGCATTTTTTGAAATACAAAAATCGAAAAATGATAAATTAGTTAACATTACATTCGTAATACGTTCATATCATTAAAATGCAAGTTGATAACAATTCATTCAATACATGTAAATAAAATAAAAAAATATGAGTATATGTAAAGAATTGCAAACATTATAAATTTAAATACGAAATATTTAGATATAATTACAATAAATAATAGAGTTTATTCATATTAATTTTAATTAAGTAAATGACGGATGAAAAACGATTATTAGTAATTTTTATAGGTAATAATTTATTACCTATAAAAATACTTTTAATATCAGGCTTTAATTTTAAAAACTTAATTTAATTTAGATATATGAATTTGATAGATAATGAAGAGCGAAATGTTTTGTAAAAGAATGTTTAGTTTCAAACATTTCTATAATTATTTAAGTATTGATTTAATACTATTAGTAAATAAAAGATAAACGATAATATTGGAGTAAAACATAAGTTCCTTTATATCAATAATCATAATTATTTACAAGTGACAAAATTATCTGGACAATGCAAAAATGTAATTCAATTAAAAAATGTGTCGAACTATAACAATTAAGCCACCGTATGACACGGCATATAAAATAGACGGTGTTCTGCAGTTCAAGTTTTGATTTCTAACGATATGAATGTATTACGAATTCGAGGTTAACTAATTTGTCATTTTTCGATATTGCAAGTTTGATAGTTCTTTTAAAGTGCACGGTGGCGCTGTAATTCATTATTTGTTTCCCTCTCCGTATACACGCGGAATTAAAAATGTTGCAGAGTTCATTATTCTATTTATCATCAAAAAATAATTCAGATACTTTACACCTATATTTGAGGTTTTTGGGAAATTATCTTAATAATGTGGTTGAATATCTAAACTTTTATGAATGCATAGAAATTTATGAAAGTACAGAAATTATCAAGAACTAAAGCTAGGTACACAGATCTAGGTACACTTGATTAAACCACGCATGGTCATTCTTTCATAAGGAAACTGATAACTTTTTAAATCCCAATTTTTTTAGTTGCAATTAATTTTTGAGTGAATTGTATTTCAGAGGTAATTCGGTTTAAATAGCTGCGTTCGGAATTAGCACAATTTGATCAAGACTTCACTTTGTTATAACAACTAGTAATAAAATAATGTATTATACTTTATTGAGATAAATATATAATTCGGTAGAGAAGTTTCAGTTGATTCTGTGCCTTCAGCCACCCGCGGTGTATTTGGTGGAATTAAGCTTTGTCCTGGTTTATACTACAGTTAATTCTTCAAGGACTCCTGAATACGAAAACGTTAAATCCATTCTTCAAACTATAATTTAATTTCTTTTGTATTCAGAAATCTGCTTCCGTTGTCAAGAAATTCCATTTGCCAAACGGATTTTTAAACATTTCGAAGTGATCATTTTATTGACCTATTTGCACACACCACATTGTGTACCTATCTATGCGAGAGATATATGATCGTCCAATTTATCAATAATAATCATAATTCCTAATTAGTCATCGCGTTCGAACGGTTCAAGAGGATATTGGCGTGCACCGAATACAAATGAACTCGTTCCTGTGGTAATGCATTTCGAATATTGTGACAGAATTACTCGCTCTGTTATTACAATATTTTTTGAACGCGTAATTTTTGACGACAGAATTGCTCCCGGACGAAAGCGTACTTGATGACTGTGCAATAGGCAAAGTTCTGTCAGAATGACACGCTGGGTTTTCATGTCTCTCCGTTTGAAATAAAGACAAATACAAGACATTTAACACAAACACACGTTACGGAATCGTGTCACTTATCACTCAAACAGAAATGCGACATATTCATACACGAAGAGAAAAAATAAGTGCAGCGATGAAAGTTTCAAATGAAAGAAAAAACTCTGGCTTCCATTATAACTTTTCTACGAGCTCGATGGTTTGTAATTTTATATTTAAATTTCCAGTTCTTAATATGTAGAGTTCGATTGAAAAATCTCAAAAAAATTTATAATAGATATAATAAATGCGATTTGTAAAATTACTCGCATGATACTTTCGTTTTTAACACGTCAGAAATGTTCGTGACGCAAGTCGGTAAGAATTAATTTGCCCTTGGTATAGATAAATTATTGCAATCATTATTAGTGTGATTATTATAAAAATTAGTACTCTGCTATATATACACTTGAGATGTTATTTATTATAAACAGCATCAGATACTCTGAATTAGTGGCATACTAAATTTATATCCGCAGGCAATCTAAACGATTATTAATACTTTAAAGCATTTAAGCTGAAAATCGATTTTTATCGAGCGTCTGAAAATAAGAGAAGTATTTATTCGGAGGTGAAATTGTACGGATAATTTACTTTTTAATCGTTTTCCAATCAATAAACACCATGAGCCACGGTTCAATACATAAAATTAATTAACCGATGTTACGCCGGTTGTACGCCATGTTCTACAACATTAATCTGCATTGCATTTGCATCATTAACACAATCAGTGGCTATGTATATTCTGTAATTATAATACAATTATCTTAGTTTCTTAGGTCTGATCCAATTCGCATGTTCATTCAATTGACCATATGATAAATACACCACTGATTTGACAACCGAAGAGAAATCCGCTTAACTTTCAATCATAATGCAACGCATTATATAGAGGATCTTGATAAACAAGAAGTGGAAATAAATAGTATATTCCGTCACTAGTGGCAGGGGGAAAAGAATTTTTCCCCCTGTCACGAGTACGGGACACTATTTTTTTCCACGGATATTCTTCGAGTAAGTCTTTAAAAAATTTTTTCGATAAAAAGGTTACGATTCGCAACTTATGTGCGAGCTGCTCAAATCAAGAAAGAAAATAAATAGACGAGTAATATAAAGAAATTAATTTATAATTTATATTGATTAACCCTTTGAAGTACTTATGGGTCTGCTGGACCCGAGCAAAATCTTTATTTCGTAATCTTTTGCTAAACACGAACTCATATAATTGTGAAAAACTTTTAAACATTATTTGCCTTCTTTTACACATCCTTATTCCTACTTCGTCGACGAATTCAACGGTACTTCGTTATTATTTCATAAGTTACGAATATAACAAGCTGTGCCATAAGCCGTGCCACAGTTTCCCGCAGAACGGGCCATAGACAGCCACAGTTAGCCACAGATCCCGCCATGGGCTGCCATAGACCTGTGGCTCCAAGCCATAGCATACGCCATAGATGCCACAGATATTGCCACCTGTGGCACAGTTGTGGGATTTGGACCAATCCCACAATATTCCCACAGATGATAAAAATATTTAAAAATAAAAAAATTTGCTCTGAATAGGAATCGAACCCTAATCTCCGATGTATAAAGTCGGAACTCTAACCACTGAGCTATGCAAGCTTGTGTAAGATCATGATTTTAGACGATACTTATTTTGCACCAAAAAAACAGGACTTTATCATATGGCACAACCTATGGCTTACATCAAAATATGTCTGTGGCTGTATATGGCTACGTGTGTGGGTTACTGTGGAAAGACTTACCCATGGAACCGGCCATATACAGCCACAGACATATTTTGATGTAAGCCATAGGTTGTGCCATATGATAAAGTCATGTTTTTTTGGTGCAAAATAAGTATCGTCTAAAATCATGATCTTACACAAGCTTGCATAGCTCAGTGGTTAGAGACAGCTTTATTCTAGACAAAGCCAGCAAGGCAAAAAAAACTAAATCAAACAGCCCTTTTGATTTATTTGATTTAGTTTTAAAAAACTAAATCAAACAGCCCTTGACGAGTACATTGATCAAAATGTTCCCAATATACCACATAATAGAAATTTGTCGAACGTCGAGATTGATGAGTATGTAGATTCCCTCGATAACGTAATTTATAAAGCAATGTCCAAAGCGATTCCCTTAACAACACCCATGGACTCAATTCAAAGATACACAAATGATAAAATAAAAAAACTACAGAAGAAAAAGAGCTTACTCATATCACAACTACACAAAGCAAAGAATGGTAATAATAAACAATTCTGTAAAATAATTCAAAAAGAAATCAACGAAACAAAAAAGAAACTGGAGAACGAATTCAGAAGCAAAATAAGCAGATACTGGGAAAAAGAAATCAAAAAAATAACAATAAAAGACCAAGATAAATTCTTCCCTAAAATCAATAAAATCTTTAGATTCAAAATCAAAATGGGGATTGAGATCTTGGTGGTTGAAAACAATAAAGATAACATCTTGAGACGCGCAAATAATAGATCCGACTCAAGCAAACCTTGACAAAAATAACAACAGGATAATAACTAATCCAGTAGAAAAGATGAACTCTTTAGGCGCCTATTTTGCTAACGTGTACGAGAAATCGGATGCAGCAGAGGCTCGAAAGAGTGACAAGAGACTTCACGAGATTATTATCAACCGAACTGATAGCTTTAAAAATGATCTGATGCATTTGAGAAACAATGACCAAACTATTGTCACCTTCTCGGATGACAACCCGGCCTACAACCCAAAATTTGAAACAGATGAATCCTTTTTCTGTACTCCTCGTAATATCTGTGACATATTTAGAAGCCTTAACAACAAAAAGTCCTCAAGTCATGACAAAGTCCCAAACTACGTGCTGAAAAGATTACCGGTGTCCATAATCTGTGAGTATACGGTTCTTTTTAACAATCTGATAAACAACTTCCCTTTTCCGGACAAATGGAAGTTGGCCCAAGTAATAGGCATCCAAAAGAAGGGAAAAGATGCCCACAAGTTGAAAACTATATGCAGATAAGTCTATACCTAACGTGAGCAAAGTGTTGGAGAGTCATTTTAATAATAAAATAAATCAGTTCTGTTCGGAAAACAGGTTAATTCCGAACTGCCAGTTCGGCTTTAGGCATGGCCACTCCACTACACATGCGATCCATAGGGTGACATCGGAGATCTGCTGGGCGCTCAACGTCGGAGAATTTTCTGGTGGCTGTCTGGTGGACCTGGAGAAGGCCTTCGACTCAGTCTGGATCGAAGGTCTTATCTTCAAGATGCTGCAGAAAAAATTCCCTCTTCACTTAGTGAGGATGCTTTGGGTCATGCTTTCAAATAAAAGGTTCTTCATCTGCGACGGGCCCTCTCGATCGGACATGATCTTCGAAGTCAAAAATGGACTGCAACAAGGGACAATAAATGCCCCAATACTTTTCAATTTATATACCGCAGACTTACCATCCCTGTTTGACTTTGGAGTTGACCACAAACTAAACATAACGTGCTTTGCTGATGACGTAATTTTCTCTTACAGAGACAGGAATTTCAAAGTGGTACAAACAAGTTGGAGTCCACCTTCCACAAGATCAAATCATACTACCAAACTTGGAAATTGAAAGTAAACATCAATAAGACAGAATCAATCTTATTCAAGCCTAGACACACAAGTATGGATAAACGAGTAAATAGGGAATGGAAAAGCTTCAAAATCAAAGCAGATCCCGAATCAGACACCTATATTATCAATAAAAGTACGGTCCGTTACCTGGGAGTCCAACTGGACTACAAATTGACATTTATCGACCACGTTAAGACACAACTGGAGAAAGCTAGAAAGGCTTACATTGGTCACGCGTCATTGTTCCATTCTCGGTATCTGGATAAAAAGGCAAAGATAGTCTGCTACCAACTCTTAGTCCGCCCAATCATAACATTCAGTTCACCGATCTGGTTTAATATTGGTCCATCACTCATGGAGAAAATGAGAGTCTTCGAGAGAAGGTGCCTTCGGGCCTGCACCAACGTCCGGAAGACCCCAGAATCAGGTTATCTGAGATATTACCCCAACAGGGTTCTTTATGATGCAGCAGGGATCCCCAGGGTCGACAATTTCATTATACAAAGCATCCGTAACCATATTGCTAGATCAGTAAAAATTCAATCCAATAGCCTGATAAGCGGTCCCTTCTTCCCAAATCTAGAATACTGGGTAAAAGCCTTCTCGAAAGGATTTGTCCCAGCAGAGTCATTTGTGTTGTTAGACAATCTCGGCCTAATCTCTAATAACAATAACATCCCAATTTTCTACCATAAAAGGCGACATGTTTATAACAAAAAAATAGATCTCAACCCAGATAGTTATGGCCCTCATAATTTACAGTACTCAACCTCGATGCCTTCTGTGGACGCTGGCACGTGTCGCGCGATAGACAATGACCAATACTGGTGGAAAAAATCGGATGATCGATGGATCGACATATGATCAAACCTTCGCTCTACCCGCTTCAGCGTTCTTATGC